>KN887599.1:24513-42828 GCA_000934455.1 Apostichopus parvimensis | reverse complement strand
TAGCACTAGCATGCAATGTAGTTTCAGGCTTCTGTGCAGCGCATGATAAGGCTGATATTTACAGGAGTATGCGGGCGCTTATTTGCCGACAAAGTAGCGCCCGTGCATATTGTATTTTCATGTCCAGGGGCGCTATTTTAGTGCTTGCGGGCGCGAATAGCGCCTGGGCGCCCGCTTATTTCAACCCTTGGTCATGTGTAACATTAATAAAAGACACACTCTAGGCATGCCAGCAAACAAACTTCAACCAATGCAGAGAGGAAACGTAGATTAATACCTCGACACACAATTGAGTAATCACATCATAACCACAATCACAAATTTACATCTGTGATAATTTGTGCACATTCATCTTTAACAAAAGAATATTCTCAGACTATTTACCAGCTAAATGTCAGTGGATTTTGCCAGTAGATAAAGACTGGCAATATTATGCTTGTAGACATTGAGAATTTTAACACAGAGTACGCTGGTTAGCAATCGTCAGCCAAGAATCTACACGATTTCCGTACCTACTACCTAACATAAGCCCTGCATTACTGTTTATTACCAGCAAATTATAATTGGGCTGTTCTCATGAGCATGTAGAGTAACTATTGTGTGTTGTAATTCAGAAGCAATGCCAGTGAGAACTCAATATTAGCCATTAGATCTTTCAAGGCACTCACATTTTAGCCAGTATATGTTCAAGGCACTGACATTTTAGCCAGTAGATGTTTCAATGCACTCACATTTTTTTAGCAAGTGGCTAAACCTGGGAAACTCTAGGCTGGATTATATTACTACCACCCTTTCAAATCAGCCTACTTTGCATCCTAGAATGGGGGCCTGAAGTTTGTCATTGGCACTAGCTATATCAAGATTTAAGAACCAACTTACTATACTTTTTAAATGAGAAGCCAAAGTATATAGATTTATAAGCAAAGTGAATCTGATGGGAATAAGTTGAGTATGATGATTCAGTTTTCCATTGCATAAAGGCAGGCATAAGACAAGCTACAGTATAGTAAACTGAAGACACAGACGGTCATACTTACAACTCTTTGAGAGTCTAGATCACACTTGTTGCCAACTAGCACAATGGGAAGGTTATCAACAGTTCTGACCCTTTCAATTAAATTCTTAAACTCTGCTGCTTCTTGGAAACTCCTCTTGTCTGTGATGGAATAACAAATGATAAAGCCTTCTCCACCTCGCATGTATTGGTCCCTCATAGCAGTAAACTCCGCCTAGAATAAAGAACAAACACACAAATTAACTTTGGAGATGTCTTTTTCGTTTCTTTCGGGGCAGGTTAGTCATTTTTGCACATCTGTTTGACCGGATTCAAGTGGACGATAAAACGTACTGGTAAACAGGTGTACGCACTGCTGCATGGTAGGTTAGATAGGAGGAGAAAGTACAGAGGTGACCAACAGAGTGAGTGGGCTAACCAGGTGAAGTGCTAAAACATTAATAATAATATATTATTATTTATGGCTAGTTACAGCAGAGTGCATATATTGGGTGGACACATGTACAGGTGACCAATCACTTTAACTACCCTATCTACCGGTCTGTGGGTATGAACGTTGGCTTATCAACAACTATATAACTGTGCAGACTACACCTTAAAGAGCTATTGGCATCAAACCCATCAAGCTAAGTGGCATCTAAGTGATCTTCTGAATGTGAAATACCCCTCACGGGGAAGGGGATGGACGGGGGGTGGGGATGTTTAACATACCTGACCAGCTGTATCTAGGATATCTAAGAGACCCACTTCTCCATCAATGACAGCTTGTTGCTGGTAAGCATCCTCTGGAAATAAAACCAAGAATAATTCCATTCCAGTTAATATGTTCTCTTTGACAAAGGACCAATCCTACTGCTACATTCATCAAAGTTCTATGTATCCTGAAAGGTGATATGTTGAAGGAACATTCTGTAACAGGAACTCTGCAACATGAACTCTGTAACAGGAACTGTCTTCCACCTACATACAGTATAGCCTTTGTCATAAGCACAAACTTAACACTATTATATTACACTATTATATTACACTATAACTCTAGCATGACATTTGAAACATGGTTGTGCATTAATTAAACTTTGAAATGTTTCTTCTTGGGAATTCCCAAAACTAATACTTTCTTGAGCATTTACAAACAACGAAGCTCACCTATGTCCTGCTGTACATGTGCACTTTCTTATCTACCTAAACTAAATGACTGGAACGTACGAGTTGAAAAATATGAAATGTAAAAATAAAAGAAGCTAATTATACAGTGTTTCGAGAGGGTGAATAGAAACTTGTTCCGGACAGAGTCTGGTCCAAAGACAATAACCAAACATACCCCACAAGTGGAGGTGCAGTACTAAAATGTTCCAGTCATGTAGCCTATGATGTTGGTTAGGAATTTAACAAAGTGCATATGTAGAGTTAGAGACAGACCTGTATGAGAGTACTGTAGTAAAGTCAATCTTCAACTTCCCTTGACTGCAATAATCATACAGTATCTAGAGGGGACCATGAGGGCAGGGGGGGGGGTTGATGAGAAGGGGTGGGGTGGAGGTAAAACAAGACCCTGTAGGTTTATATTCAGCCATTCTTTCGATGTAATTCCAGGCATACCTGGTGACTGGTGTTAATAATGGTACTTAGTAGAGTACTGACTATATGGAATCTACACAGATCTAGATGTTATCTTCTTGGTGTTGTCAACAAAGGGACAACAATGTCCACAACTTATAAATAACTGAACTATTCATTACAACAACAAGGAACAGGCTCAGAAGAAGGTATTAACTCAAAACATTTAGCAAAAGTATGGTAAACTTGTGGTGAATATACTGCTTGTTTCTACATGGTTTATTTTATTACATTATACAGCAAATATTCTATAGAGAAATGGGTTTCCCAGCTGATTTTGTCCAAAATGAAAACAAGGTCATGAAGTCAGTGACAATCTGTAATCTTTACATTCCAAGTCATTTTAATCCAACTGAACTAGTTATATTGAAGCAGCATTTTGGAGGTTAATGTATTGTTATTGCTAATCAGACGATTCCACATGTCAATGTTATTAACTATCAGTCAAGTTTCATTTCAAATAATAATCATAGAAGATTAAAAAAATAAATTAGAAATTAAATGGTGATTAACAGTAATTTGAGACGTGTCTGGGCAAGGAAATTGCTGAGAACCAGACTGAATCAAAATGAATTTTGCATTAACCTTCGTTTGGAGTAAAGGCTTAGCTAAAGTGTCCTAGTTTGATCAAATGCAGCATTTTGTCGAGAAAACACCTTACTTTTAGAGGTTTTTCTCATATTCTTGTTGTTATTTTACATTTTGCTTCTTTGTTCTTTATGTGTGTGTTTTCGATTTTTTTTATTTACAACAAAGCAAAATGTTGCTTTTAATGCCCAACAAGTTGACTGAATAACACTTCAGATTTAGATGTGACATTTGAAACATGACTGTATTAAACTAACCACTGGAATGTAAAGAATTTCAAATAATAACAGTTGTGTTTCTTTCATTTCATGGTCATTTCAAAGGTATGTAATACACTGAGGCTTCTGTGACATTAAACATTCCATAAGTTCATTCAAAAAATGATTTTGCACCTTGCAACTCACACATTCATATGAATTCTAACTTGGATATATATATAAGTCATTGTACAACCATCACTGCTTGTCAGATTGGTAACAAAGTTACAACTCTTGGCAAAATGCAGAGCTTTAGACATTCCTTCGACAGTTACTTAAAAAACATCCACTAAACTCACCAATGGTTGGGTCATGATAGTCCAGAAAATGGTGAGAGACAAACTGCATAGTGAGGGCTGATGAAAGAAAAGAGAAAAAAATATAGTTATCTAGTTAATTAGTCTAGAACTGACTAATTAATGGAATAACAAGTTAACTTGTAACAGTTTTTCCATATTAAACACTGCCACCAGAATGTTACTGCAGAGAAGACTCAAGGCAGTACACATTGTGAACTCAAGCTGTCACTCAACATACACGATGACTTATATTTCTTTGGTAGGAAAAAGGACAACATAAAGGTAAATTGTCAAATTGTTAGATTTTGAATGTGAAAAGTAGCAGCAGGGTTTTGTTGATAACTGCATTATCTTGCAGTTAGGGCTGCGACCAGAGAACTAGCAATGTCCTCAAAAGTCACTAAAAGTCACTAAAAGTCACTAAAGATTTCAGCTGCTCCCTCAACCCTACTGATAGCTAATGCTGGTGAGGTTGCTAGTGTAAAGAAATTGTCTGACAAAAACAATTTACTTCTGTTGGCCCCATGTGGAAAAATTCAAGTGTGGCTACATCCCGAGCGGAGGCAATATAAATTTGTACAAACTCGAGCCCCAAAAGTGGGAAATTAATTTATGGTGTTATATATAACATTATATGGGACATTAATGACATTCAATGTCATACCATACGGGAGATACTAAGTTATCATCTTTCTGCACATGCCTGCAACAAGCGTCCCACGCAATATTCTGTTGACAATAAATATACTGTGTCAAGTTTCCTTCAGCACATAATGAGATCAAAAATGAGCTTTCTATGAAGAAACACAACTTGTCTATCAGCAATCTGAGAAGCTCAACCTATAACAGTGGGCAATGTGTAGATTAACCATTTGTATTCAGCTTTCCATCCGATTCAATCCCCAAGTTGCAATATAGCCGGTATGTACAGTTTCCCTATGAAGACCTACTGTAGCTGACCACCGTTATTACTACTACCCAGTGCTATAATAATTTCACATTTGTTAACAACTTCCCCCTATGATGAGAAGGCTAGGCAAGGTTCATCTATTGCAAAGAAGTATGGTAGGGTCCAGGCAAAGAACTATGTATGTTGTACAGTGGCCAGACGTCCAGCCTAATGCGGGACAGACTGGCAAATCAGTCAACTATCGTCCATCAGGCATTACCACTTGTCGGACGCATGTATATCCATGGTTTCTGAATTAAAAGGAATCGAAGCAAACCTCAACAATGGATGTCAAATATATAAGCAAAAGACTTCAAGGATAGATACAAGTTTACTTGATGTTTCAGTGCACTGGGTGGCTGAGGAAGTTTAATGCTCCACACACAATCAGCTTGCTTTTACATGTAAATGATTCATGGTTTATCCAATACAATTGCCAGTCAAAGTCAATTACTAACATGAACTATTACATAAATTGCCTACAACTATAAAACTACCATTCTTTGGGCGGTAATTATATAGTCACCTATTACATGTAAACACTTATGATGCCATAATTAAATAGCCCATAGTTAGACAAAATAGAGTTTAATCATTTACCCAGTGAATAAAAGTGAAATGACCTACACAAAAAGATTGTATAGTTTAAGATACATACTAATATAAATAACCTTGGCAAACTATCAGGAATGTGAGCTCAATTTTACTACTTCTGACAAATATTCCCAGGTTCCATTTATGAACAACTTTTAAAATAGATATTTGGATGAGTTGCCATTAATTAATACCTTTCTGTATTACTTTCATTTCAATAAGTGACTACTGTCTATGTTTGGGAGGCCAAATGTAGGTTTACCACAGTCCAACCAGAATGACATACATCACCTTGCACATTTAACCTTACTAGTCTGTTTTGTTTTTTATAATATTCACCTTCAAATTTTAATAATGCCTAAAATGATTCTTTAAGACAAACTCTTCTGATGATACTTTTAACCTTACTTTCTTGTTATGCCTACGTGCAGGGTAGCTATAACACAATGTACCCCTTAAAAACATGAATTATAAACAAAAAAAAGATTTCTAATGTTACACTTAACAGATTTATATTCGTTAGACATTCAAGCTTGAATACATAATTAGGCTTTAACAAAATCTTCTTTAGTTGTTAAAAAATTAGAAAATGTATGCAACATTACTTCAACGCTTATGATGGGGATAAAAATGCTCTATTGAAAGTGAAACTATATATGAGCATGAACATATCTCATGTAAGTGTCATTAATGAAACAATGCCTCTGTATTTAGCATAATTGGTTCAAAACTCTAGGCCTGAGTTTTCAAGCACACATGCCACCTCATTCAGTTTCTGAAGGGTTTGAAGTTCAAAAGGACTCCTGAAAGTCAGTTGAACACACAAGTTTGACATCAAAGGGGACTAGATCATGAATCATGTGTATAAAGTTAGAGGGACAAATGTAAACAGTCTCTAGATACTTAAATAATCAGGCACCAAAATAAAATCACAAAAACAAACAATATCCCAGCTGCCTTTCTGAGATCGTGTTGTACAATTTGTGTGTGTTAGGTACTGAGAGATCACAAAGTTGGCATAACAAGCTGTCTGAGATTAAAACCAGCTGTCTGAACTCTTAGTTAGATTCACCTTTATAAGTAGTCAGTAGCAAGTACAGCCAAATAATGTAGACTGTGTTTGGCACCAAACAAGCAACATTACAAGTATATACAGTATGTCACATCGTGCCCAGCATTATAACTTAAAGGCTTTCTCTGGAAATGAAAGGAGGTTGACTTATATAGTAGAAGTTGGCCTCTGCAATGAAATATGCATGTCTTTCGGTTCCATACTCCACTCTTTACAGTAAAGTACCAAAAATAATCCAGAAAAAGAAGATTTTTTATTGCTTGATAAGCAACTAAATACTGTGAGTTGAAAGTAATAACACTGACCTGGTTAGCTTTGCGGGATATATAATTTCCAGTACTGGGTTCTAACTCACTAGTAATAAGAGGTATTCAAAATGTAACCAACATCATTTTGAATCAAGCAGCAATTATCTAGGTACCACTTAATCCAGTGGGTTGGAAGTAACAACATTGACCTGGTTAGGTTTTAGCAGCATAAATAATTTGCATTACTGGATTCTGACTCACTAATTATAAGAGGTATTTAAAATGAAAACCAACATCATTTTGAATCAAGCAGCTAGTCGCCTTGACATGGGTTTGTTGCTCTGTTTTACATCCACATCGAGGTTGCATACATTTATAATCTAGGCCACAAGCTCCATGATTCTTCTCAAGGAATGAAGCCTGTGTCCTGAGATTCTCCAGATCATTGCTAAACCTTGAGATGAAACTCTGTCCCTGGACAGAGGGAACCTTGACAAGTTTGACAGCAGGATAGGCTCCATTAGTCTATCATTTTCATACTGTATCTTACAATACTGTAAGGGTGCACTTCTTTGCTTCATTAAATTATAACCAAACTGTTTTTCATTTAATACTTCCTCCTTGTAGGAACAGCTGAGGCTTGTCCACAAAACAGAGAGTATTTTGACTGATGTTGTCAAGTGACTTGATCAAATGTTTTGACAGCTAAGGTTCTTTGGAAAGGTCCATCATTTAAGGAGTCTGGAGAAACTTCACAACACTGAAGAAGATTAGGGAAAACACCTCTATCACCACAAAATCACATCTGATCTCATGTGAAGCTGACACAGACAAAGGCAGTATCAAATGGTCAATGACACCACAAGGTTCCAAATGCCAGTTTTAAAGATTCCTTTCAGAAATATTGGAAGGTCATGTACTGTAGGTGAAGCTCAATGATCAGTGTTAAATTGAGTAACACACTGATGGTAAGTCAAATACACAGACCAACATTGCATTGAATACACAGGTAGGACTCGTATTAAAGCAGATTTAAAAAAAATAAATTATTGTGATCAATCATTTAGTCCTGTTTATACCAAAATCTCATACCAATAGAGCTCAGAAGCTTGACTTGTAAGCTACATTTCAAAATGTTGAACTTTCCATGTGGTTTTTACAGTAATAGTGTCTTCCATGCCACTATGAAAAGTTTCTGGATGAAAAAATATTGAGGACTGCATCAAGTTCTTTAATTACTTACTAATGAGTCATGAACTCTCCTTTGTTGGAAGAATCAAGACGGGACGTCTAAGTTAATCAACTGTCATCTTATTTGAGTAATTATACTCGATAGTTGGAAAATTGCAGACTGCACTAAAAAGGCTTCTTTTAATTTGGAGGCAGGTATCAAAATTACACATAATTCATTTTTTAACAAAGGTAAAGTGTACATGTACTGATATTTATTCAAATGTACACATATATATGACATCAGCAAATCACAATAGCAAGACTGTTTATTCATTATATATCATCAAATACTCATGAATACAAATGATCTAAAATCCATTCACCATTAGTAGTAGCACTGCACAGCTGTTGGTTCAATACAGAAAGCTACAGAAGGATAAACCATTTGAGTTGAGTTTGAGATTTTTCTAACAAATTTATTTAAAACAAAACCAGTATCATATGGAAAACAATAAATAAAATAAAACAGTCAATAAGTACATGACAGTAGACAAGAAGTTCAGACGCGCTTATAAGCATGAGCAATAATAGAGTTTAGAGAGAAAGGAAGAAAGCAGCCCGCAAACTAAACATAGTTATTAAATTAAGCAGTTTTTAAAGGTTTTCTGGAATATCCTGTAGATAGTAACTTAAGAACGTAATAGTTACCCCTACTGCACCCATGTTGGCAGGTTTCTTCTAAAGATGATTTTACTGTTTCTTGATAATATATAGTTGATATTAATGTCATCAAAAGTATATAACAGTAGCATCAAAAGGAAGAAGTGCATAATTTTACAGAAAGTTGATACACATGGTGCACTGGACTGCCAATGTTGTTAACTTGTTGCACATTGTAGCTAACTCCAGGAAAGGATAATGCCAGCCATGGAAGATGTGTAAGGGCAGGGCTATTATTGCAAATTAATATATATTATTTCTATTCATTGATTTAATAATTGTATAAATAATATGTGCTACAGGTATTGTAGTTTCAGATGGATTTTTATGACGATGCCTTAAATAAACTCCATCAAATTTTTATGTTGACAAAGTCCATTTAGTGACATAGTATGAAAACATGTATGATATATATTAATGAGGTCAAATGTTATGATCTCATAAGCATGTATCCATCTACTTACATTTCAGAGATATCTGATTAAGGATTAATGTTCACTGATTAATATGCATGAAATGCAGACAGAAATCAACATTGTTGATTGTCTGAATGTAATTGTGACTAACCTTATATGCCAAGGATATTTCAAAGCCATTTCTTACAATTTGATGAATATTCAATACATAAAGTTGGAGACGTCATGAAAATTGGCTTATTATACATGTACCAACATCATTGCATCACTATACCGGTGTGAACCAAATTTTATGTTCAGTCCCATCCACTCATTAATATTCATGAGAACCAAGAACGATAGAACACATCTACTCATCATGGGGCATCTAACTAGTATCTACCAAGTGTGACATTGATTCAACTTGTGTTTGCTCAGATATCGTGTTTACAAGCCATTTCCCACGATTTCCAACTAAGACCCACCTACTCATGAATAAGGTATCATAAGGTAAAAGTTGTTGTTGAAAAGAACATGTACTTACTATGTATTTACATTTACCAAACCAAGTATAACTAAATCGGACATAAGATTGAAGTGATTTTGCCAGTTTGAGAATTTTACGTTAAGGCCTGTTTTCTTACTAATTTTCATGAGATGGGAGCCACAAGCACAAACATTAGGGCACATGTACACACACATGCCAGCAAGATCATAGTGGTCACTGAGCCTTCGGCATCATAACCAAAAATTGGAACGTTCAAGACAAAGAAAGAGAGAGAGAGAGAGTAAAGACTTCAAACTTCATTGGCAGGAATGTCAGCAACAGTTTTAATGGCACAATTGACAACTTCCTGTAACTTTTGCTCCTTTAACCATAGTTATACTCTTTACGAGACTTGGCAACACTCTCGGTAATCTGTTTGCCCACAGGAAAGCCAACTGTTGTGCAGTGTATCAATGGGTGTAAGTCTGAAATACAGCCCAACATCTTAATTTCTCAATTTTCCATGTATTTCTGTCAGCAATTTACCTCCGGGCACCTGTTAATCTTACAGTATCTTTCAATGCATCCACAAATTATTGTTTGCAACTTGACGGATATAAGATGGCAGTCAATTGAGTATCACCACCAACTGTTTTTGCCAAGTTTCTAATTTTTCCAGGGCTGTCACCTATGAAACACTAATCAGTTCTATTTTGGTTTATCTTCGGATCCGGTTTCCCATAAGGCTTATATATATGTTAGGCTATGACCAACTAACCATATAGGTTGCTACTACAATGCTGATGTAGTCGTTTCGATGTACGTTGCATACTGAAGATGTCCAGCTTGGCAAAGGGCCCTTCCTGGGAACTATAGGATCGATAATTCTGCCTTAACAAAAACATTAATACAATATCATTCTTCCGGTCAAGAGGGTGCAAATAGGCTACTTTCAAAGAGATTGTTAGATGGAATAGGTGCAACCTGGATGTATGTCAAATGCAAAAGAGTTTCCATAAATTTTGAGATTGGTGGATGGGCGGTGGGTGGTGAGGCATAATTGTTACTAATACTATAGTCTTTTTGCATTAATTACTTTGGTAGCTTCTTTATCATACTCACTAATTTGTGAACAAGCCACATAAAATTTTACAAACGGAGAGGCATGTTGACCTGAAAATTATTGTCAATGTTATCTCGCTTTAGATCTCTTTTTCATTAAAGAAGGAAAATGACAAGTTTATATTCCTTCAAAGTTCAAACACCATGCACTTATATTGTGGACGGAATCTACAGTACCTTCCCATACAGTGTACACGGAGGAGCTGTGAATAATGGGGGGTGTCTCCAGAGTAATACCAACTTCAATGAAGCCATTGTTATCATCCTGAATACCTAGAATAATGCAAGTCACCACAATGAATGCACCATTGTCACTTTGCTGGGAGGCAAAACCACTGCAGTCAAATGCACACCCTCACACACAGACAAGACAAAACAAAGTTTTAACAAGAAAGGTGTAATCATTGTATACATGTAGTAGTGTCGGAGATCAAAACAATTTTTCCAAATTTCTGACTACTAATCCACTAAAAACGTTTATGTTAGCATTTTTGAAGAGTAATTTAGAAGTTCCTGATTTTGCTTCCTATTAACGTGTAGTGACGATAGTTAAAGGTTTTTGTGTACAAACCTGCTATCTATATACATCTTTGCATGTGTGTAGAAAGGTTCAATCTCTCTACATGTATGTATTAGCATTTTATTATAAATACTACACAAGATAAGTTTTTCGTTTAACCTCCAGGCACGAATGGTACAAATATCAATGCAACAGTCTAGGGGCAGATCTCATTCAGTTTGGAATTCATGGTTCAGGTTTAAAGATGTATATCAATACCTTATCAATATTATGTATGTATATCTGCATCATTTCTAATCTAACAATAGTATTATTATACATATTGCATTTCACTTTACATGTTTTTTGTCCCCCCCCCCCCTCAAAAAAAAATCACCAACGTATACATACAAAACTGCTACCGTATTGCTGCTACGTATATCATTTTGGAAGCAAGTATCCCAGTGTGAAATAAATACAGTAAAATAAAAGTATCTCAGACAAACCATCCATCTTCAATCTTTACCAAAGAGTAAATTTTTAATTACATATTTCTTACATTCCGACATTATTTTGTACTTATTTTCAGTATTATTCCGTTTATGAACAAATAGAAATGTGACGAACTTGAAGTTGAACATGCATATTCGTTACTTATTTAACTCCATTCAAGTCGTAACTTGTTTATAATTACTGTAGAATGTTACCAAATTCATGTTAAGAAATCATAACAACTAGAAACTACTCCAATTTTTTCACATGAAAAATTTGCATTTACTTGTGCTGAGTTGTGCATAATTGATTTGAGCAAAATTTTAGACCGTATTCCGAGACCTGTTTACAATGTAACAACCTAGTGTTAGGCTTAATGCAACAGCTATGGATTCGAGGCATATCAGTCTTTCTGCCGAAATTAAATTATTTTTGAGGGCATTGCGGCATACATCGAAAGGTTAAAAAAAATTGAGATAAGAGGGTCCACGGTAAATGGGAGGTGATGGGCAGGGAAATATGGCCCGTTGCAAATTGTGAAAAAAAGAAACATCGAATTACAAATTAGGACAGGATCGGAGACATTTGCAAACAGAAGGTAGAAAAGAAAATTGTTCGACTTAAGTCAAACTCATACGAAAGAAACACTTACTCAGTCTGTGTTAACTATCATACAAAAAAACAATAGAAATAAATGTCGAATGCAACAAACACATTTCCTACAAGGCTGATTATAGAAGTCAATATTACAGCAACCTTCCCATGCTGGGCCGTGGCTGTCCGTGTGACACGTATACCTTGTAGTGTGCAAAAAATAGCAATTGACATTGCCCTTGTGAGTAGGTTGGGAACGCATCAATACCGTACTATATGTAATTGTGATTGATATTGAGAGCACTGCTTTCTGATTAACTTCCTTTATTTCGAAACTTTTCTTGTGAAATTTTACTTTGGTTTTACCCATTTCTTTTTTTACTTTTCGCTTTTTTTTTTCCACAGCAAGGCTGGATTTCCTGCGAGCATCACAGATTTCCCGTGAACCTGGTTCGGAAGCTCTGCAAGGTCTTCCAGCCCTGACGGCAACCTTGGGTGTCCCCTAACTTCTAGTAATTAGTATAGTGTTATATATACGCAGCTGCACTGCTAAGCATTGTAGCTGCATGTTCATAAGTCAAATTGTTACCACTTTGACAATCCAAATTTAATCTGCAAAGCCTAAACGAAAACAGTGAAACAAGGAAACATCAATTTTGTATTTTGAGACACTTTCATGGATTATTCCAACCATTTAGTGGAATAGTACCTCAACACTTGCACAAAGTTAGGAAACTTTTCTTTGCTCTGAGCAGTTTGACTCCTGACCTTTACTAGTATGAGTTTATTTATGGCAGGATCTGGTCAAACCATCTATTAAATCAGAAAGCTGAAGGATAACTAAATTATTGAGCAAAATCCATAAGATCTCCATCACGACCTTTAAAACAACATTAAGTCCTTATTATTGAAAATTTACCGTGTATCATGCATTTGGGTTTTAAGTCCAACGCCTTATGATGAGGTACCTGGGTGTCTGACCAACCCAAGTAAGCAAATTGTACACCTGAGCACATTTATAGAACGTTCCCATCATCAATTTTCACCTAAGTAGTGGAACACATCCAGCTACTCTAGCCTTTTTAAATCTAGGCCTGTGTGCCACTGCCAGATGATAACTTGTACTTTCTACTTTGTAACTAGCCTAGAAACAGTCGGTGTTACTGTTACTTGTTTGAGCCTAGGCTACTAAATTTGTTACAGGATTTCATAATCTAAGTCAGGAATACCGTATCTATAAATAGCACAAAAATATCTTCTAGTCATGTTGTTTTCATTGTTGGCTTACGAATTTGTGATAAAGATTATCACAAACAGGTCGACTCAAGCGACATTTTGCAACGTCCACTGTTCACGTACACCGATTAAGTGTGCATAACTTGCACTGATGTGTCTGTACAATAATGCTACTTGGTTACTTGTTGTATGTAACTTACCACTTTTCCCGACACCGCCGGCGCCTAGAAGGACAATTTTATACACCCGAATACCAGCTTTGGTCATTGTTGGCTCCTCCATCACCACCCAGGACACTCGAAGAAAACTGCTTCAGAAACGATGATCGGTATTCCTTTTGATTCGAAAGCGATCAGGGTTCAAAACAAGGAGCAGACATTTCGTGGGCCGCGAGACAGCATTGGGTGGGATGACTGTTTACGTTACGATGAGTAACTGGTTACGGAGAATGACTAGGTGCTCTGCTCAGCGCGTTGCTGATCTGAACGCAAATAAATCAAACCATAGATATACTATATTTTGCTAGACCTTGCTCGCAGTGATAATATGGTACTTGAAACGAGTTGTAAAACGTGTGCATCAATGTCACTTGTTAGAAATACGTATCTACCCTTAAAATGTGCCGAAAATAATCATAACTGAACTATATCAAACAGATGTACTTTGTTTCGAACGGTTTATAATTCTTCTATTAATTTGTTCCTTTCCTGTTTGCTAAATGTATTTGATTTTGGTACGAGGTACTACAGAATCAACTATAGAGTATAAGGGTAGTGCTGTGTTCTAGAAATAATTACAATATCAATGTTTGCACGATCTTTTACGTCAGTGTTCTAGGTACGGCAACCGTACGTCTTTGTTTTGCATCATCAACTCGGTACCTGGAAGCGAGGTTATGAACTTATGGATGGCGTAAGCCGCTACTTTGCATAACGCAATCGCATACAAAGGGAACTTGCCAGTACGGTATATTGATGGCACACTGTGAATTGTGTGGTTTACCAGCTCCCGTAAACATGATATTAATAAAGTAGTCATAAATCGCGGACAGCCTCAGGCTTGACAATAGCTTGGGAGAGGGCAAGTACAGAGTGAAGAGGAGGGTTGGAGGTTGGGTGTGAAGGGAAGGGGTGAAGGGAAGGGGTGAAGGGAAGGGGTGAAAGAAGGAGTGTGAAGGCTTCATGAAAGGGTGGATGAAAGGGATGAGAAGGTGACCGGGCATGGGAGGGGGTAAGGGTGAGGGCAAGGTGAATGGGAGGGGTTGGAGGGAAGAATAGAGATGAGGGAAGGAAGAGAAAGGAGACAGGTGAAATGGTGGCTAGCCAACGTAGCACAAAGGAATGGGTCAGATTTACGGGAAATGAAGATATGGTTAGAGGATAGGTACCGATGACATTTCATATTTGGTAGGCGATATTACGTTGGGAAGGAACGAGCATAGGGATGGGAATAGGGGAAGAATTTGTGGATGCCATATGTGGGAGCAAAAAGAGATGGGAAACAGGAGAGGGAGATACACAACGTTATTCTCGCCACTCACGTATTCACACAGGGCCCCAGGCGATATCTCGCAAGCGGGTTGTCTTGATGCCAAGGCTAGAAACTTGAAAGGCTTACCAATTAGATTATTTATCATAAACACAGGTTAAGGTAACATTTTTTGCACTTTGACATCGATTAACAGTGCTAGTACCGAGGGGAAATACACGCAATATGGCACACCTTGGTGACAGGGGCGTACATACAGGCGCAAATGTTCCATCAGTCTCGCCTAGCATCAGTTGGTACGTCGGCCCCGTACCACGCGATACTCCCCCTATTTCCCATCATATCGAAACCGTGCTTTTTAGAGCGGTCGGTGAAACATGGTATTACACATCACATCGAAAACCAAGGGTGCACATACAGTTGCCCTCCCGCGTCGCCTAGCCTCGCCCCCGACAGGCTGAAAATCGCAAAAACAGGAATTTGAACATATGTTTCAGTTCTGGATTATTCGCCCATCCAGCAGCCCCTAGTCATCTCCGCTGCACATGGTATCAAAGAAAACCCCTGTGTATTGGAGACCATGCGGTGACTACAGAGCATCGAACAGTACCACCGTACATGATAATTATGCTGTTCCGCATTTGCATGTAGTCTCTGTTTAGCTTCACTCAAAGAAGGTTTTCGAAAATAGACCTCGTACGGGCTCATACCACTAAATATTGAATGTAGACCCTGCAGATGTTTTTCAAAACCGCTGTCGCCACTCCTTTCGGTTGATTTAAATTTGTCCGTATGCCGTTCGGCCTGTGTAACGCTGCACAAACTTTTCAAAGAAAGTCTCACACCCATGAACGTAACGGTAATCAAACATAAATAAAGGAAACGAAACCAAAAATCGTTTTGTTTCTTTTCCCGTTACGGTCTACATTTCCAAACTTCATATGGTAATATTAGGCTAACAAAACGCTCCCATCTGGGCTTTGAAATACATTTCAGAGAAAGTTAATTCCTCCGTCTTTCACATATTTTTTTTTAATATCTAAAAAACTCTGCAGCTTCGGATGGCCTTGCCCCTACACTCCTAGGAGGACTCTGGTCCACCTAACATGTTCATCACTGGAGGATGCACCTGATTCACATAGCATCGTACAATAATATTGTATCATAATATAATATAAAACATCCATAATAAGATTGCTGCATACAGTATTTCAGTGATATATTATATGATAACAATTATATTGTTAATTTCTTAGTACAATATAGTACTGTATGGTAGCATGTGAATCAGGCTGGAAGGATTTTCTGAACTTTACGACATGCCTTGATGACAATGGACGTGACGCGCTTGAAATTTAAGTGATGGGGCTATACAAAATTGATAGCTCACCTGCTCCACGGTTTCATCATGGGGAATGTAATCCCATGTTATCCAAGTACATTTGATTAGCAACCATCTGGTCTGATGAAATTAAATGGTAAGTTTATTTGTACAATAATATCTTCGGGACTCGGTGGACGACTCTCATGTTCATTATTAAGCTAACGAATGGGATTTCGTATACATTTTGTGATAATCTGAAATTATTGACTTCCTTCCACATTCAGTGATTTATAGGTCTATTGGTATACGGTCTATCTTACCATTATAGAAATGTAAAGAGATATACCAGTTGTAGCTATTTTGTCATTTTGTCATGCTTACAATAGCCAAACGTCATTTCTGCAGGGAAGATTCAATGACCCCAGGGCAGCACCCTCTTCCTGAACAAAATCCTTGATTCGCCTCCCCTTACCCCACCTTTGAAAAAGGTGTTCCTTCAAATTTTAAAGAGAGTCCATAATATTGGTTTCTGGTACAATGCTGGCTTTGTGTACATCATCGTTTTTAAATACCTGACATATGAACAATCGCTTAAGACATTTACTGCAACATAAGGCCTAAAACATAATATGAAAGGAATGAAAGTCTAACCTCATATTTCTATCTTCTCAAATGTCAACATTAAGTCGTTCCTCTATACCGCCCTCATTAATACACACCTTCGAATCGTGGTTTTAATTTTTTCTGTTCGAAGTTTACTTAACCCATGCACTGCCGAAATGACGTACATTATCCTGTCTTCTCTGCCTTTTAACTCTTATTTTAAGATGTACAATATCAGACTTTGAAAAGAACGAATACATATCTTAAATTCATGACGACCTGATTACATTACAACCTGAATATTGTAGCAATTATCCACGAGTAAACGAAGGCGTTGAATCAGAGTAAACAAACTTCCAAGGCCTACGACCTAGGATCTTGCATGAGGACCACGACCTACGACCCACCAGACCACCACCCCCGCAGAATCGATGGTCAGAATATATGAAAGCTAGCTTGGTCTCTGGACTTGATGTTAAAGAGAGAAAACAAAACACCTAATCGAACTCTGTCGGCAAACTCCGAATAGTACTGGTAAATTTTACGACGTCTTTGAATGATCCCGCCACCCACCGAAAACTTTTTCGAGACACTTTTGTGTCGCACTCCAGAGTTTGCGGACCGTCCATCGTCGATGAAAACAACATGGAAGTTGCAGCCTGTAATGTACGGTCCTGTTACGTATTGTTGACATTGTTTGACGAGGTTTTAGAGTATTACTCCTATAAGCTGGTTACAAGTTATAAGCCTTTGCCTTTCTGTTCCCTTCTTACTTAATGAAGGTCGGTAACAGAATCGTCCAGGTCAAAATTTCCTATTGATATATTAAAGAGGAACATAATATAAGACATATTAAAATGAAATTTTGGAATGGACTATTCCTTTAACTATAGCAATTTATGGTTCCGTGACAATTTGACAGCCAACGTTCTGTTTAACATTACTATCAATCACCTATATCAAAAGCTAAAAGACAAATTTCGAAATGTTGGCCTTTTTGGCATGCTACATTATTTGAAATTTTTTAAAATTTTCTTTGCGTGCATTGAATGTATTGGACTGCATGGTTCTGATATTATTGTATCGATTAATCCCAGAAATTAATTTAGTCAAATTGTACGTAATGTGCTATAAATGCAATATATATATATTTATAAAAATGTAAATTTTAAATATTTAGAGGAGGTATAATTGGGCCTGGAGTTCGTGCACAAATGATGATTGGTCAGTGGCTGTGGGTAGCGGGTTGGGGTAGAGTTCCTCTATAGAGAAACAAAGAAACCTTAGTTTGGGAGGGCGGGGGGGGGGGCTCGCCTCGGTAACATTATCTGCATGTCAGATCAATTCACGCAACAAGTACATTCCGAGTGCAACTGACGCGAGTGGCCTGTATAACCATGGAGGTATAACTATATTTCTTCAGGATATGTCGATATCCAGCGCAGTATTGTTAACATGTATAGCGCCATCAGTTAGGCGTTGTTATGGATGTGTACATGGTAACTTAACCTACTTATATGGAAACCGCCAGGTTTTCTCATTC
>KN887599.1:10874-22152 GCA_000934455.1 Apostichopus parvimensis | reverse complement strand
AATTTCATGATTGCATCTTTCAAAGATAATTTCTTATTACTCATTTTGCTGAGCATGCTGGCATGACTGCTGTTACTAACTGTAACGGCACTTATCTCTGTACTTTTTGGACCAAATAACACACAGTATATAAGCTGGCATAACTTGGCCACTTTTCAAATGAGGTCGTTATAAGTTGACGTGTCAGCCTGTCACTAAGACCCGCAGACCGGCCCCATCGTCATGGCGATTAGGCCTACATGCATATGGCGCAAACATACCGCGTTCCAGAGCGCACACTCACCGTAGACCATTTAGAATGACAGCTCCCAGCAACGTGAGACCATGGAGCTATAGCTCCATGGTGAGACCGAGTACTGCATATTGTTCTCTTTAAGAACCATGCTAACAGTTAACGTTGACGAGACAACTCATGTAACATAAAAGACAGACATAGCAAATAATGTTTGAATAGCAACATACGATGTACCCCAACAGGCTGATAGTCACGAAGAACAAAGTGTTCAAAAGCCTGGTGAAAAATTACAGGGAAGAGGGGGAGAGGATAAAATAAAAACTGCGGAGGGGGCAGGGATTTACAGAGGCACTGGAAGGTATACGTTTCTTTGGTTTGAGGGGGCAACCACAACAATTTCTCAAAGAAATTAATCCTATAGAAAAGAATCATAGGTAAATGTGTGGTTGTGCTATGTCTTGTGCAGGTAGTTATTGCGACACATGCAGGAATAAATTCCTGCATGTGTCGCAATAACTACCTTCTAATGATTTATTTTCGGAAATTTTCTCCACAAAAAGTTACTTGCACTTTACCAAAAAATAGGTACGAGAAAGAGTACTTTTTATATTACAATCAAATGTAAGTAGGTACTTTTCATTATTAAAATGGGGGAACGTATTATTTACTTAAAAATAAAACAGATTTATTTTTTGTTTGCATGTTTCGATGCTGCGCCGGGTCCGCCGCTCCTGAATAATTGACTAGGAAATGAAATAACGTTCCGTGTAAGTTATATTCGCAAAACATTGATTATATGAAATGCAATGATAGACATTAACCATTTCTTATTTTACCCTCACGTTTTTAAAACTAAAATTGTAATTCGTTGAATGCGACAAATAATGTGCAAGTTTCGACCATAAAGACCATGCGTGGATTAAACATGGCGGAGAACATTTGCTGCATTTCCTTATAGGCTACTGTAATCTCTGTATAACGCTGCATTGATTTGCATGTTAATGTGATTAATGTTCGAATAAGCAAACTAAACAGAACAAATATCATGGTTTAATTCATAGAAATGCCCTAAACATTGATATAAGCGGCTTGGCAAAGTTCGCTGTCAAAAGGTATAGAGCTTCTGTCCTGTATAGCTGAACGGTGGTTCCATGCGGAGGCTTATGATTAATGACAAGATTCATGGAGATCTATATCTGATCCTTTCCATCGTTTAATGTTAAAATGTTATCATTAAATGGACTTACATAGCCCCTTCCTCTGTTTACGGGTCTGTTATGTGTTATGAACGTGTACTTCAAGAATGTGAAAAGGGTAGTAAATAAAAACAAAAACATGTAGTTCTGGTCGCGGAGTGTTTTGAATTAAAATCAAATATGAAGAATGCATATCACTGTAAAGTGAGTCACTCTTTGACAACTATATATATAAAGAATCAGTAATCATGCAGCACGAAACACTTTGATATTAACTCCATGCATAGTTACTAAATTGAACGAAGTCGGCTGGACTCGATTCCGAGATACCGATACCGTTGTAGTCCGAAACCTATAGAAAGAAGCATAAAAGTTGAGCTCGAGAATAGCAAATGCACCGGTATCGAAACTTATTATCTTGATTCCTACAAACGTTTGACATTATCTTCGCCAAATGACCAAGCCTAGATTATTTGGGGTTGATGGGGTGGTGCAGTGGGGTGGTAGAGTGGAGTCGTACGGTGGGGTTTTACAGTGGGGATATACAGTGAGGTGGTAAAGCTGGGTGGGGACATGGTTCCACAATGTATCTATCGATCAGGCTGCAATAACTCCATAAATATGATACGTCACAGAGAAAATATGACTGGTTTCCATAAAATGGATAAAAAAAAGAAGAGCAGCTCTGTATATAAAATAGTTTTTAAAAAGGAGTATTCTAACAAAAAACTAGGTATTAAATTGCGCGATTTCTAAGATTGGACTTTGTGTTATTGCACAGGGGGTTACCTCATAATGAAGATGATGGCTACTACCATTATTATTATTAATATCATTATTAATATTCTTAACTTGTGTTATGTGTTAATGAACATATTTATAACCCGGATCCACAGTGGCTATGTACTCATTATGATCGACCAGTCCTCATGTTGCCAGAATAAGGAAGTCGTCTCTCTATTGATGTCGCAATTGGTATAGGTATACGTATAGTATTGGTAATTGGTATAGGTTATCATATGATGTATTACCAAGCAGGTTTGACGTTGTGTGCCCCTGTTAACTATAAGCAAACTCAGGTAGGCGTTCATGTGTAATCAGGGTAAACAAGTACAGTGAGAATTAATGACTATACTATACGCCGTGCATGGACTACATAGTTATTGTGTGCCCCCGTTATGTGCACTAACGTTATAACGTGTGAAGTAATTGAGGAGGCGTGTACAGACAGGATTGGTAATAACTATAATTAACAATCAATGTGCTCCCCGTGTCATAAATTATGCATTGGCTGATACAGCTTACAACTTTATAAGTTCCGTTATGTTTTAACTATCTGCTTAAAAGTCTCGAAAAACGGCCAAAATATTGGTTTAGGCCATATAGCCTGCCACGACAACACTGGCAAGAAATTGTATTCTTGAACGAAGTGAGATTTAGAGCAGTGTGAAAGCATTTACGGCCACAAAAGTCTACCGTTTTGTATGTTTGTGTGTGTGTGTGTGTTTGTGTATAGGTTGCTCCTAAAGAGCTGATCAGGCCCGACTAGAGGCGGCTCTCTCCACCCACATATCTCCAGGCTCTCTCTCTCTCTCTGTGTGTGGGGGGGGGGGGGGGAGGTATTGCAGCTTCTGGGATAAAGAATAATGTATTTCTCATTTTCATAACTGGAAAATTTAAGAGTATTAGATATAAGGAGGTCAGGTGACATAATTGTCCCTGGGGCTCGGCACTGGCTCTCGAATCCTCTGGTTGGCACTGGCTCTCGAACCCTCTGTTCGGCACTCGCTCTCGAACCCTCTGGTTGGCACTGGCTCTCGAACCCTCTGCTCGGCACTGGCTCTCCAACCCTCTGCTCGGCACTGGCTCTCCAACCCTCTGCTCGGCACTGGCTCTCGAACCTTCTGCTGTTGTATGTTGTGTGCTCAACGAGTGGTAGTCTAACCAAATGTTATGGAGGGGTCTTCCATGTTTCTAGTAACGGGGAAGATGAAATGTGGCTTTCTCTGTGTCAGGCTGCAAAAAGCATCGTTTCTTCCCTTCCAGAGTGCTTCAATGTGTAACCTACATAATCATATTGATTTTTGCATTGTATGGCCGAACACAACTTAATCACGAGATATCTGTTTTTTTTTACCAATTAAAGGTGTGTGGTTGCAATCATCACACAACTAAGCTTATTTCGTTACGCCCATTCTGTGTTATACATCATCATACCACAGTAAACCCGCAAGCATCTTACTAACGATACCGTGTAGATAGGCTATTTGAATAAACTATGACAAATACAGTACCTTTGTGTAGGATCTATATATCTATTGATTTTACACGGTGAATACATAATGAGTGCTGTGTAACTCTATTGATAATAAAGATTGGACACCTCAATACGTACTTTAGCACTGCCTGATGACATTCTCCCATGGTATATGCCTAAATGATTGCGCAATAGATTGTATACATTAAGGAGCACTCTAAAACAACGTACTTTGTCACTCTTTAGATACGAAATAAACAAACGTGGTGTAACATAACCTCTGTCGGAAGCTGGGGTTTATGGTATACTACAGTAAAATAAGTTGATATCAATATGATATTATTGCCAGGAAGTTCTTGATTAAGTTTAATAAACAGACACAGCTGGAATTTCCAGCGATTTTGTCTAAGTTGGCTAGCATTTTTCAAAACAATTTCTTCGTCCGCTAAACCCTAATTAACCGACATCATGTTATCTGTATATGTAATTGAAATTGACGAAAACCAGAGCTGTGCGCATTGTGTACGGTGTATGAGTTAGTTATCAACTTGGACAGCATGAAAGAAAATTAAACGTTAATCTTTAATATTATTTTATATTCTGTAGGATTAGAATACATACGAATCCTTGAAAGTTGTTTATTTGTTTTACTTGATCTCCGAAACTCTAAATACATTTTTTTAAATGATTAATCGAGACCACTTCGATATTGGGTAGTTCAGTCCCGGATCGGCCAATTTTGTTCACTCAGACTGTACAGCTTATCACGTGTGATGTACTTTAAAAGGCATTTTGTGTTTGGGTTGTAACTTGTTTTACCACTCGATCTGTCCTGCAGGCTATATGTAATAGTCCGACGTAATTGCATTCCAATCATTACAAGTGACTCCATGTATAATCATAAGTAGCGAGGAATTAAACGAATAATTCAATAGGCCTATATAGAAACTTTTACAGCCAGGGCCTGGTAGATTTAATGCATTGTCATGCATAGTTTGTGATGATGTTATCTGTAAGCCCGTCCTATAGTATACCGTACGCAATAACAACCTTTCCTCTGTGAAATCTATACAGGTGGGCGATGCAGATGATTGGTTAATTTGTTCAGACTACAGGCTTCTAACCGATTGTATCATAGCAACGTTTGCAGCTTCTTCTGTGATCATATGAACAGCGACAGGTCATAACAAACTATAGCTAGTACATGCTAATATACATGTAACTCGCATAACTTTACCCTGTCTCAGTCTTGACCCATGCTGTAAGACTTTTAAGTAATATACGAATATTTCATGATCTTTATTGTGTTCAATCTCAGTATATTCTTTTACTGTACATATTATAAGTGCATTGTACTGATATTTACAAAATGACTCCATACGCTCACACCATATACACAGCTGCAGTTGACATAATGCACTATAAACGGTATAGTTACCATATATCGATTGTATAGGCTCATTTATGGTTCTCCAATACGCACTATAGACACATACTTATATATACCTTTCATCCTCACCCCATTCCCACCCCATTCCCGGTTTAGTTCAGTTGGGATGATTCAGAAAAAAGTTCATGGGGTATGCTTGGTTTAACATCTGCACAACTGTGTGTAATCTTTATCATTTATTTGCACATACAGATCGAAGTTAGATTGTTTTCACCACGATGGCTTTATCAGCACCACTGGTCATTATGAGATGCACTGGTCACTCTATAGTCAGTCCCACCCACACATAAACTTACATAACACTTACCGTATAGTTGTGGGACTCAATACATTTCCAAGAAACACCCTTCTGTGACTGATACTAAGTCATCAAGTGTAAATTGTTATTGGACTGACCTTATTATGTACGCTTGAATAAGATCAATTTAAACTTACAGAGCATGTATTTGTATCCAATGCCATGCAGTATAATCAACATCTTTTTTGGATGTATGCATACATGTGCAACCGATCCAAATTATATTTGCTAATTAAAATATTAAAGATAAAGTCATTGTCATTGATATATTTTAAGTTCACCTGAATTACACATCGGTACGCATGATAAAGATTTGTACCTTTATTATTCAATGCGTGGAGAAAATCAGATGAACTTGACACGGGGATAATGACAATATCATCTATGAGTGTGGGATATATACCTAAATGTGTTTTGGTTTCTAAATCTGTACGTACATAGATAATGCATTTATTATAAGTTGTTCTTTACTTTCAAAATTTAGCAGACGGTGCATAGTAACGATGCTGGCTTAATAAGAGAGAAGATATTTGGGAGCTAAAACATATTTTATCAACTTCATATAAACATCAGAATAATATTGGCTTAACACTGAACCCCACATTCTTGACTTGACAAATTTGTAATGGATTGTAAAGCATGCAATATATCTGAGGGACTGACCTAATGTCTCCATGTAAGACTATAGTAGTCCAGTCTATCTTTAATAACTTCCTGTTTTAAGGGTCATTTCTCAAGAATTAAAAAAAGTATAGAAAGACAACATGTATATTAAGCAGTGTTTTTTATTTAAATTAACGGTCATATCAAAATAATTCCGTGCCTAAAGTCATCGATAAATAGCGCACAGACCATGTTGCAAACACAGTACAAACTTGTTTGGTTTGCTTTATTTTTCATCCTGTTATGTATATATCTACTTTGACCAGCAACTGATTATCGATGGTTTGGAGGAGAACGGATTACTGCGGCAGATTGTCTTCCTCCTCCAGGCCTCTGACAAGTTCATGTGGCGGTCAAATGTACAGACATTGAACGTTTAAATTTATATGACTGTATACCTTGTCAGCATTTTCAAGATTTACAAGATTCCAATAATAAAGTACCAGGCCATGGTGTCATTGGAAACTGAAAAAATGTTATAGAGTTTATTTGGTGTCTTTCCAGAATTGTTCTAGCGTTTATAATGGTTACCTGAGTTACGGCGATGACGTAAATCATGTGTGAATTCAAAAGTTCTTTTATTTGAGAGCAAATCAGCCACATTTGCCAAGTGTTTTGCTTGTTTTCAATCGAGTCAGTGAATGGAGTACAATCTATATAGTTACGATTCGTTGTATAGTCAAGGGTCTGAACCTTTATGGAAGGGCCGGCGGCAAACGAAGGTTGGGGTGAAGTCCTGGGGTCGTTGAATTGACTCCGAAATAGGTAGAGGGGTCTTGGGGTCCTCCCCTCAGAAATAAATTCAAGGGGAGGGGGAGGGGGGGGGTGCACACCCGTAGTAACGGTTTTTGTCCCCAACTAAATTTAAAACTTCCACATGGCAGGCCATTTTACTCGTTTATTTGCGAGCGCCACTGCACCTATTGATATAACACCAAGGCCAGTTCAAAAATGTATCGCTCTAAGAAGGATTTTATTTGAAGTTATTGTTTTGCAGTTTGAAGTACTTATGTTTTTTGAATTGCTATACAGTCACTCTGTAATGAGATACAGAGTAATGAAGAGATGAAATATGAGATAAACCATTTAATCCTTGGAAAAAACTAATTCTATTTTAATGACAGATGTTATCGGAATCCAGGCTAATTGTGCGTAGGAGAAGTTAAATTCGAAGAACAATAGCTGATGACCTCAAAATGGTCATTAGCAGGAGTCAAGTAACGGTCAAGCTAAGGTTTTTTTGTAATGTCTCTTTAACGTGATTCATATTAAAAGTCCATAGTTGATCTCACCAATCTTTTTAAAATTATATAAAATGATACAATTGTTACAGTAAATTTGACACATTGTTCAAAAGAGTTCAAAAGTTCACTTTATGCATATCATGGAGTAAATGAGCCAGCAATTGGAGATGCTTATATGACACTAATATAGCTTGAATAATTATACAAATCCCATACTAAAATTCAACAAAAATGTTAACATTTCATTACCTGAACTAACGAAGTTTCATTTCACGAAAAGTTGAAGTTTATGGAAATTTTCAACTTGCTATTAGATTAACAACGGGTATGAAAAACTATTGTCCTATTTTGGTGACGAAAAATTGGAAAGATCATTACATCCTTGGGAATCATTAATTGCCTGCTCAGTTTTATTTGTTGAAAATATCTATAGGAGGGCGTCTTAGTCTAATTATTGTAATAACATGTCATCGGCAAAGCCGCTGATTGTAAAAATAAACAAAAACTTCTTTGCAACAATGATGTAATGTTTCTAATATAACTAACAAGTAGTAATTGATCCTGATTTCATTAACGAATTTTGTTTTACCGAGATTTATCTGCGCCCAGTGGCGGCGCTACGGTGGTGGGGGACACAAGGGAGATTTACCCCATGCCCCCAGCCCCCCCCCCTCAAACAAGATCTACTACTTATCCAAAATATATAGAAGTAGGCTAATCGCTAGTATTAGAAAAAGCTTCCAATATACAATGCATTAATATAAAAACTTGTCAAATGATAGCACCATGTTGCGTCTAGGTCACTTTACTTGAAGAAACTTTCTCACCCCTCCCCCATACCATTGTTTTAATTTTTGTCCCCATTTTCCGCAAAAAAAATAATGCTTTCCCCTTGGAAAATTTTATTACGACGAATTACTATTTTAGAGCTTTTTAAACAGCCATCATTGAAATATTTCCTTTATTGTCATAAACAAGGAACTTGGTTTTAGTAACTAAAACCTATTTATAATTTTATGTATGTAAGGGAAATTCCCCTAATTTCTCTCTCTTTTGTTTCATGTTCCATTGTTTATATAAACCAACCCTCGCGAGGAGTGTTTATAAAGGTTTATAATTAGTATTTTTCCGCGGAAAATCCTTCATTCGTCTCGATTTGCAGCTGACACTGCTTGTCTTTTGTACGTATACAGGCCAGCAGTATCCTGGACATGTATGATGTGGGTGATATAATTCCATGATATGGCACAATATTTGCAGTAAACAATTAGCTAACGTATCTATTAAAGACTGAGTTAGCAACTGTACACGATGACGTTATGAATCTGTACAATGAACTTGATACAGCTGCAGTGGGTATACAAAATGGTGTTTTTCTCACATGCCACCAAAGACCCAAATCTCCACTTATAAATAACCGACGTAAGCACACACGAACATCCCCCCCCCCCCCCGCCCGCCCCGTCAACAGAAGCAAAACTTTTATAGTTATACGGCTGAAATATACATATTGTGCAGGCATATAGCCTCGTGTACCATTGTCGATTGAAATATTTTATTCAGGCGCATGGGAGGTGGCAAGCGAATTTCAAACTTGAAATCTATAGTTTATTTCTAAGGGTGACATCATGGGAGGAAAGGTGCGTATGTAGACGTCCATATTTGCCGGGGGGGGGGGGGGGGGTTGGGGTAGGTTAGTTCATATATGTTCCTTAAGTTTAATGTATCAAATGAATACATACATTAGGGAAAGGAAACCCTCCTAGTATTTATAATTATTCAGCATGTACAACCTGACTTAAGCTGGGGTGATGTCGTATGCTGTCTGTCTCTACCAGCTATGATTCTGACTTCGCCAAGTACAATAATCGAAGTCATTCTTTGTATATAGCTCTATCGATCTGAATGTATAGCGGATATTTAAAAGGTAGCATCAGGTTTTTTATGTCAAGATCCGCTGTCAAAAACGTCTGTCCAACAACATTTTAAGAATGATTCAAGTTCGATTTGACATATGCCTATAACCCACAAAAAATTGTTTATATACACTGTCTCAGCTACATGATGCATTACGCTGATTCTGTGAACTGATTGAATTCTAAATTTCACCATAAACTAATGTTTAGTCTCTCTGCCATGTTCTTGAGCAATGAAAGTGTTTAATTTGGCAAATAATGCTTCCCAGCTATACGTAACATATAAGTTAATAATGCGTTGAAAACTGAAAAGAGTAACAGACGATATCGAACTCCTGCAGGATATGTCCCAAATGGCATCCCATAAGTACCAATCCTATAGTTTACACCTGACTCACGACGCGCAATTCCCCTCCGAGCCTAATCTTTGAGGATCTTATATCTTGCTCAATAGCTTCAATTTCTATGTTAGAGCTGACGATCAACTTTCCTTGAACTTGAGATGACCATGGATAACTACATGCCTATAACCTCCTTGTTTTGTTATTCGCCCTAATCTGAATTACAAGTGATGAAACCGGCCACTTGTGACTCACCTCTTGCGTATATAATTCACGAAAATTATTCACTTGCATTACTCAGCGGATGCATCAAATGATGACTTAAGCAACAATATGAAAGCGTTACAGAAAACAACATTTTCATGTGAACAAACAGTCTCCTTGTTTCTCTTTGCAATGTAATGGATTATTTAAAAATATAGTATTTCTCTAGTATTACCTCATTTCCGTAGAATCTTGAGCAACTCGCATATTGTAAGTATCCTATAGTATAATGTTATATGTTCAAGGCAAACCATAACGTTTTGATATGCTAAATACAAACAACTATATAAATCAGTCCCGGTTACATTTAGATATACCACTTTTTGTTTTTGAGAAAGTTAACCCACAAAATATTCGAGTTTCTCCAATGGATATAAACAACTAGCGTATCAAGTGTAAGAACCGGTTACATAATATAAAGAACATTCAAATAACACAATATAGAAATTAGGCGAATAGTAATAGATCAAAATAAAGAAAGAAAGTATTGAAAGAAGGTCGAACCACTCCGGAGGACTCAAAACAGTGAGTGGTTAAATAGTTTCCAACATCCCTAACATCTCCCCTCCCCTACCCTCTACCCTCTCCCCTCCCCTCCCCAGCGTGGAATAAACGAAAAAAGAAAAGAAAGATGTGTTGGAATAATGGAAGCCTTCTTTGCATACATAGTTTTCACATGTATTTTCTTTTTTATTACTTCAGGCTTCTGTAACTTACGTCTAGTTGGTTTCAACTGTTATATAACAGGCGCAATGGGGCAACCATAAAGGCCATCACGTCAAAATATTTAGCTATATAGATACTTTGTAAAGTGAAAGAAACATTTGACATTATAAAAAGCAGTTTCAGTACATTTTCATGTTATGGTGCAATTGTTTACAAGCAACACGAAGCGGACGTGTGATGCATATTCGGCTTCAAATTTACATGTCTTGAAACTAAAATTGTGTGAGTGTAGGTTAGATTGCTCAATGCAGGCTACAGATGTTAATCCTGGAAGGTTTCATAAGTCGCAATCATATAAGTTCATCAAGAGTTTAATTAACACGAGTTGTCTGCGTCTTTGGCATTCCTGGAAGATGAACTCGAATTGACCCGTCGTCAGCTTAAAGATACTTTTCGCGTTGATTTTGATCAAAAATAAATAAAAAAATCCGAAGCAATCCTTGATAGGTCTACTAAAATTTCATGCCATTGTAGGTCCTTAGCTTGACTAGGTTAAGTTCGGTTTAATCGATGAAGCAAAGAGTCGAAAACTTCTTAAAATTTCAAAATGTGTTTGCATATGTGAACCTAATGAAAAAATTTCGGGCTGACAAAATGTTGAAGGTCGTATGGAATCAAATTTATAGTCACTGACTAATTTTCATTTGAGGGAGAAGACATCAATTGGAGGGGAGGGCGGCGTAGGGGG
>KN887597.1:117601-135057 GCA_000934455.1 Apostichopus parvimensis | reverse complement strand
TTAAAATAAACTTACATGACTTGAATTGGTTGAAATATATGCACCCCCCACCCCCGCCGGGCCACCCTTTAGAATTTGGGACATAAATACAACAAATCATGTAAAATACGTCACTATTTTGCATGTAATCACTATTAATTATGCAAAAGACCTTAGTTGGGGTGTTACCCTCCCATTAAACTTAACCCGTCACAGCGCGGGTCTGCCACTGGAGGGACGCCAAGATGACCAATGTAGAAATTGTGGTCACCAGGCAAACAAAGTTTGAATACCATAGTTCTGGAGTCAGAGTCAGGTATATTCGACAGAAATTGGGAATATAAGGGTTAGGACAAATCTGAGACCCATGAGTAGTGAGAAAGTGTGAACAGAGAGAAAACAATGGCAAAAAACAAGCTTAGTTATTTCAGGACGCCTAATATGAAAAATATTTCTGCGTAATTTCTGCAAATTTATATCTAATGCATCTATGTCACTTTATTTCCTGTTTTTAAAGTGCAATTAATTTCATTGTTCGTGTCAAATTGAAAAATTGCAAGATATAGCAACATTTTTTCCCCTTCAAAATTAGACCCCTTCCCCTGGACTTGTTCAGTAAAAAAGTTCCACATCTGAATCACCCCATGATAAAATATCCTGCATAAGGATCTGAATAGCAACTTTTGTAGAATTTTGCAGTGCATCAAATATAAAGGATAGCCATTAAACAAGCAGAAAGGTTTTCTGTTCTGTTCAGATGATTAAACATTTGAAATAAGTGATAATTCATTATTCTGCTCACATATACCTAGTGGCTGTTACTGCTGCTACGCAACCAGTGGCGGACTGGCCACACGGGCATTTGGGCAATGCCCGGTGGGCCGGTGGGCTGGGGAGCCTGGTAAAAATTACAGCCCATAACAGACGGGCTGTGTAGAAATATATTTTTAACAGTGCATGGGAATCAGCTCATGCAACCACCATGTTAGTTAGTCTGTTAGTTGGTAACAAAAGAGCGTGCTATATGGGCAACCCGTCCTTGCAAATGGATTTTATTTAGGTTTTTTTTTTGCAAGCATGTTGTCACAAAATGCTTGAAAAACTAAATAAACTCCAGGCTGAAACATATATTTTTGTCTATTTTTGTTTACGTTTTTATCTTTCCCAGTTTAATCAAGTGTTGCTTGTGGAAAATTATATTTGAGTCATTTTTAAATGATTATTGTAACCTACAAATTGCATCTAGGCATTCCTTAACTTCCAAAAAATCTTAATCGGGAGGTGGACACCCCTCCCCTTAGACCCCTCCCCCCAGGAGAGCGATCACTATGTAAGTAGCATATCAATGAATAACAGCCCGGTTTAGGTGAAAAATGCCCGGGCCGGTTTTAAGACCCAGTCCGCCCCTGTACGCAACTGTATACATTCTTCATGACGAAGATTGAATCTCGGTCACACAGAAATATTTGAATTAAGATTTGCAAATCGATTAAATATCCACATATTTATCCTTCACATATTTCAAGTGCACGTACAAATGCAAGCCATGTGCCGTTTTCAGGTGCCCTTATTCCCTCGATTTGTTTTCATTCTCCCACATTCCAATTTAGCTTATAGCGAAACAATATTCTTATATCATTTCCCAACAGAATAACATTTTCCTCTAGACTTCGAGTTTTTTGCTTGAAACGTCTACTCGTTTCTCGAAATATCTCACATGTTTAGTATGTTTCTTTCTTGTTTGAGGTCTTTCTTGACATTTTACTCTTGTGTCTCAAAATTTGGATTTTTTGTTGTTAAATAAATCGAATTTATTTTACTAGTCATTTAATCTCAAACTGTCGACAACTGTGGCTCAATTATTGTCGAATTACGTTCTACATCAAAATTTGTTCTTGAAATGTCTATTTTCAAATATTTTATAAGTTATAGATTCTTGACGTTATATATCGAAATGTGGAGATGTCTTAACTTGAAATTTGGAAGTTCTATCTTAGCCACATTTTATTTTTTATTTTTATCGAAATTGTGTAACTTTTTCACGACGAATGGTTCAGTTAAAACTGATGTGTGTTATAATTTCTTAACATGTGTTACATTTATGGCCAGTTGCTATATACTGAGGACTTACAAACAGAAAAATACTAAACACTGAATCCTAAATGCATAATGATTTACTGGACTTACCAGACTACTTTAAATGGTTCGCCAATAATTTAGCCCACATCAAGGACTTTAGTTTCGAAACTCAATGGAAATATTTATAACTTATCACAGATGAACAATAACACGATCGATTTGTTTAACTTCATGGAGCTGATTAAACGTCTTATGTTGTCTTAGCTAGGTCATTATATGGTTCCTATCAGGTTTAGCCGTTAGCCTATACATATTGTATTTCAAATCTCTTACAATTATGTAGCATAACACGCTCTAACACCATGACAGTGTCCCGTATAGATTATTTAATCAATAATGTTTCATGTTACCAAAAATATTAATTACAACATTTGATGAAAGCAGTTTGTTACATATAAAATGTGTTTAATGGCTTCTTGGCAGTTTTATCCATTTGGATAAGAGGAATCATGGATGTATTTCAAAATTACCAATGACTCCTTCGTAACAATAAAGAACAGTTTGTGAATATGTGTGTTTATGAATATCACAGCAAGTTTATCTTGGATCACGATTTCGGTGAGTCATAATAAACACCGATTTTGAATGTTTATAATAAAATGTACAATGCGTCTCAACTAACCGAGCGTCCTTTCTATGATTATAATGCTGTTTCCCCTTGAGAGCGAACTTTACACGACTAACGATTTTTTTTTTTAAAAAACACACCAGCATTACATGTAATGTTATTATGAGGAAATCATTGTTTTGATGTACGTGTATCATTGCCTTTCCGGAATGGCTACTTTGAGGATCAAGGTTCAACCGAGGAACATATTAGTGTTATGACTACAGTCTGTCAGGAAAGTACTTTCAAGTCCCTGGTAGCCTATAAGTTCAACCACTTTTCACTGCCCCGGCACTACATTATGGCGTTGCATGAGAATGTTCACTCTATGTTATACTTAGTCGTACATGGTACGGTGAAGGTGAAATAGTTTCATCTTTAAAACTGTTTGTTTTCTTTACCGACCCTGTTCAAGACATTCGAGTCAATAAAGCCTTCTTTTTTAGTGAAAGTCAAAGGTTAATTTGGGTCAAACAGGTGTGAAATTATTAAAACCTTAATGAAGCAAGCTTGCACAGATTGATATTTAGTATGTTGGTGTACCACATAGAGTACAAATTTGGGTCCACAGAGGTCAGATGTGGAAACCTTGTGAACTCAGTATCTCAAGACAGTGAAGCTTGCACAGACCTCATGTTTGATATGCTGACAAATATCATTTAGACAAGAAACCTGCCAGCCGTCATTTTCGGTTACTAATTTAAAGCATTGACGAGACGTTATTTTAGTTCAGTGGGTATGACACAGTAAGGTAACAAACCTGTATTAAAAGCCCTACTGACTTACACAATTAAAAACTAAGTAATGTAACTAAAAGTTCTCTAGCTAAACGTCATCCCATCACTTGGTAGTTGCATGACAAGTTGGTCATTCATGGCACCATCAATTTTCCGTATCATGACATTGCAGATTGTTTGCTATGTGAGTCTGAAGTTTCGTCACTTGTATTGTAAAGAAACCTCTTCACTCAGTAGTAAACAATTTTCGTACTCTGCTCCTGCGAGGCCTAAAGGGGTGTAAGATTGCCTCAATTGATTCAAATCAACCACTTGTACTTCTATTCATGCTCTTCAATATACAAGCCACATAAAAACCAGATCATGATTGGTAACATATAAAAAAAAGTTGTTCTCTTACTGCTTTTTGGCACTTTTCCTTAGACAGGAGAACACTCGGCGGATTGATATAGACCCTAATAGGAGTATGCCACCCTAACAATATCATTGCGCAATCTGTTTGATTTGTTGCTATTTTTGTAACTTTGTCATACCAAAGATGATGAAATGAAACATCTTTGCCTTCTTTGGTCACAATTTGTAAAACGTAAAGAGATTTGTACATATAGAAACGAACAGGAAGCTAGCAAAAGCTGATAGAGTCAATAATGGAGCTGACTACGTGGGTCTTAATCGCTTCTGTGATCATCATAGCGTGCGTGTGAGTATATTTTACGTGCTTTGTGAGCTGCTACTTCACCTATTTAGGTAATATTATTTAGGGTTTCAAGTTATAATGAAAACTGCGTCAGAGGCAAAGTTCGTTCGCATCACGTAACACAGTAACAGGTCGGGATGTATAACGTTAAGGGTTTGCGCCTACTAGCACTGCAACACATGTAGCCTATCAACTTCAGACTTCATTTCAATTCTCAACTGTTAAATTGTGCTCATTTATATGCGTAAAGATTGTTACCATTCTTGATGTAGCCTGAACGAATTAGATCTTGTAGCCGACAGCTATATACTAAGTTATTTAACCCAAGTTGCCAGGCTCTTAACTAAGTGGTCCGACTATATAGTTAGGAAACGATGGTCGGAAGATGCAATTTTATACGTGTGACCGTGGTCTTACTTAAATTAGAATAGAAATAATGTCAGCCCACAAGAGTATGGTGGTAGTCATATGTATTCACTACCATACACTGAAAGTTATAAGACGATGTAGGAGTAAAACATTAACATGTAACTCATCGAGCACTACACTGACATTTTACCCACTGTATTCAACCTACAGTAGGCGGTTAACTGTACACTGAACCAAACTCCCAGGTACCTGTATACAGTAGGGAAAAAGGTATATTTACCTATAGATGTCTGAAGTTAGTCCCCTCGCGCACAAACAAACGTCGCCTGCCGGTAATGTGACCTAGTTTCGAATAGGTGTAACAGAAGTGTTAGACACCACCATCGATCCCAGAAAATACACCCACCACTTGCTACCGTCAGTAATTAGACACTATAGTGTACAGTCAATACACAGCTACTGTCAATACCCACAGCACAGTGTACATAGCAGCGATGGACATCTCAGCTCTGGATAAAAGATAACAAGGTATCACGTTTTGGGCGAGTCTTCAATACCTTTAAGCAAAGCTTGAGCACATGTAGCTGGGGCTTAACATTATAGGTGTGATGAGATGTGTATTAAGAGAGAAGCAATTGGGTTCATTAACTGGAGATTGCAAAACAGGATTAAGGGATAGAGATAATGGTGGAAAACAGCATAAATATTCTAGCTCATTAGTATTCTTTTTTCTTACACATTACAGTAGTATGATTTGATTTCAAAAGTTTTCAAGGCCTACATGATTTGGCCAATTGTTCTGCCTAGGCTATGTTTATTACTATAGTGTATACATGTATGACCTTGGTCAGTAGATTCGTGGGATGATATACTTACTATGAAAGCCTTTATTAAGCATCCAATTGCAATTTTCGGTCTAAACAAATGTTTTTGTGAAATATTGTGTAGTATATAGTCACACAATCATAACAATACTTTTTTTGACAAACATATGGCCCATTTGCAAGGATTGTACCAATGAAAATTCAAGTGAAAACATCGATGTCCCATCTCTTTCTAAGTCTGATTGAAACCAAAACAATAATCTGACGCATATGTGGGTAGATGTATTAACGTTTTTGCCTTTATAACTCTACAATCTAAACGCTATATGCTGGAGTATGGATTTAACACAATCTCTATAATTTGAACCACTGTATAATGCCCAGTCTCACTCTGTCAAATAACATTCTGTAACAGAGCGAGCCATTCTAGTGACACTTGTATCAAGAAGATCTAACCTCCAATCATTACTTGAAGTTGAATCCATGACTGTATTAAGTTTAGCATGAATTTTTTCTAGTGTAGCCTATGTTGTATATATTGAGATCTATATAAATACCGGTGCTGTGGCCGAGTAGATAAAGGCAGTGGCATTTGAAGCAATGAGGCTTAGCAATCAGGTGGTTCAGGGTTCGATCCCTGGCCGGGTCTTAGTAAGGTGGCTTTGTCATCCAGGAACAATCTATGGTTTTCCCATCTGAAATCACTTTCTAAATTGAAAAGATTCCAAATTTGAGTTAAAATGTTCAGTTGGAAGCCACTCGACGTGAAATTTGTAATCCATAAGCAATTGTGGTCGCTTAAGCGTCGTAAAAATAACTGCAAATTTCTTTCGAGGAGTGACTGTGAGGGATCGTGATTTACTGTAGAGCTTTTTCATCTTAAGCTACAGTGTGACTTAACCACTAGTCTTGCAGTAATACACATTTCTTGGCCATAGCATGATGACATTTACAACCTCGGTTAATCACTTTGTTTATCAGTTAGCTCAGTATTTGGAAATATTGAAATTTTCAAAGCAAAAAACAACTCATGTTTCTATGGAGCTGCAATCTCAACAGCAGACTTATTTCACTGACTATTTCACACTTTAATCCCTTCATTCGCACTTTTATTTGGCTTGAATATGTCCAAAGAATATTGCATAATTTGTCTCTCTTAATAACATTGATCATGTAATATGTCACCATTATGATTGAACTTGTCTCTCTTTTTCTTTCTTTTAAGCTATGATTACTGGAGGAAATCATACTTTAAGCAAAGGGGTATACCATGTGATACCATCTTGCCATTCCTTGGACATTACCACAAGTTCATATCAGAGGTATGTGTGGCATCGTTATTGGGGTACATCAGTTGGCATTGTTTACAAGGAGTATAGTTATATTTCTGTGTTAAATGTGAATGAAATGTGTACAGACTTAAGTAATTGCTGGAAAAGATTTTATCTTCCAAAGAGAGCTATTTTTGCATCAAATGTGGCATGTGTAGCCGAGTTTAATGCATTGTCAACGACGTGTCCATTGTATGAACCGAAGGAAAACCAAATTTTCTGGAGAGGTGTTTAAGCTCTCCAAAACAACTGCACCTGGAGCTTTGGGATATCACATGCATTTGTCAAATTGTAAAGAAACCTTTTGATCATCGAGCGATAACTTTTAGTCACTAAATTTCAAAAATGTAGTGACTCTATGTTAAAAAAAAAAATTAATTACTTCTTAGAAAAAATAATGACTGGAGTCAAAGAATCCATTGAGTCACGAAATTCACTGGCAATGACTTGACTCGACCTGTGGACTCAAAATGATGTGACTGGTAAAGCAACCCTGGTTCTAAGTCCTTAGGATCACATTTAAACTGTTTTGGTCTCTCTGAAAGTGAATCAGTGATTAGATGCTCAAGTAAATATCAGAGTTAGTATAAAAAATATAGATTCATTAATTGTAGGATCTGATATGCTTCTGTCTTTAATGCTTGAACCTAGAAGAGTCTTGCTTGCCGGTAAAAAGAAAGAAAACACATTTTCAAACTGCGACTTGTAAAATGATGTCTTCATTGAATTTGGGATGGTCGTCATGCAGTCTCAGTTCCCATGAAATATTGCGAGAGAGAAACTCACAAAATATTATTTCTGCAATTTTTTCCTATTTTAGGGTTTCACACAGTTTATTCATCGGTCGGCTAAGCAACGTGGTAAAATATTTGGGTAAGTCAGTCTGTAGCATTTGTAGTTTGGTTTTCTAGTCTTGTGCTTCTTGTGCAACTTTCCTTTGTATGTTGTCCCTTTTCCTGTTGAGCCAATGGCAAGTCAACTTCAGTGTTGACACACTCCTTTTAGTAGAATTATACACAGCATGCAATGTGTCTTCCAAAGTGTTATCTTTCATTATAGACATGGATGACTATGGTTGCTTTAAGTGTCATTTAGTCTGCCTGGGTATTCACATGGATTTACTTCCAACATCTTTAGGGACATTGGTTATTTGGAGCATGTCAGATGAAACACCTTTGCAATAGTTTTACTGTACACGTATCCTGCATGGTATTGTTCGTGGTCCCAGCTGATGCACTGGTATACAGCCTGTGCAATACAGGTCATATGGTAAGCTGACCATATTTGTTTCCAATAAATCAGGGGACTTGTTGACGATGTTGATGTAATCAGGGGACTGTACATCCCTGTAAGTGTATGACGTCTGGTCACCTTATCTTACAGCGGTGCACTCAGTGCAGCCATAGGTTTGATTACGCAGTGCTGCGCAATTAAATGTACTCAACATTATCAAAGTTCTCATCAAAGCTCAAGGTAACTTTGAAAAGCAAATGCTGTAAATTAACTGCACTAAATCATTTATCTTGATAGCATCTTTAATCCCGAAGATAGGAAGTTTTAACTGATGATGCATTGTACCTGGCAACAGCAGAGCGAGTGACATTATTAAGGGCAAAAGAATTAAATGAAACTCAATTTCTTTTAATGAAGCATTGATTTCAGAACATAGAGAATAATCCAAAAGCTTGTCTCATTTCAGGGAGATTATCCAACCAACAAATTATGTAAAACAAAAATGTAAAGAAAGTTTTTGGAAATTATGTGCCATGATGGCAACACATACCCATCTTTCCTGGGGCAATAAAGCAACAATTAATCTGGCAAAAATATGTTGGTACATAGGTTTATGCTAATAATACAAGATATTGTGATGGGGTTTGTACCTGCTAAATGGGATCTCTTCTGATCCATGAATGTAAGCAAAAATGTAAGTTCTGCAGATATGGAAGTTGCTTTAATTGGTCTGCTTCACACCCAAAACTAAATCTATTCACCCCCCCCCCCTCCCCTCTTAAATCAGTCTGAATTTTGGTCATCTCTTCGTTCTACAGGATTTTACTTGGTAGTTCACCCATTGTTGTCATTGGCGATGCAGACATCTTGAAAGAAATCCTTGTCCGGAAGTTTTCTCATTTTTACAATCGTCGGGTAAGATGCCATTATGTTATCAAGAAAAACAGTCTTTTCATTTCATTTCAATGTTTATGGTTATTTGACACTTGGTTTACAAAAAGGTCAAAGAAAACTAGCATGAATAGACTCATCAAGCCAAGAATGTCAATTTAAAATCTTCACTGGAGTGAAACTTTTGCCACACAATATATTTCATGATCTGTTCATTTTGATCAGTCTATAACGATGAAATGGCTATACACTGAGTACAAAACTGTAATATCAAGCATACACATTACAACGTCCTACACACAGATTGTTATACTGCTACTGTTAGTAGCTAGACAAATGGGAATGGCCTTCGTCCCACGTTATCACGGATATAGCATCTGTTTCAAACGTTTACTTCTGTGAGTCAGTTTTATTTGTTCAAGCTATTCATTGACAGACTTGTTGGTATTTAAGTTAATCTGGCTTAAAATGTTTGTATTTGTCTTACAATACCCTTCGTATCTAGGATACAAGGCTCTAGGTTCTTTATGTTTATTTAAGGTTTATGTCGCTTTATCTTTTCAGTTTATAATCAGACCAAACAGATTTTCCTGTGAAAGTATTTTGCCTTTGAAACAAATGGTTCAGAGAAAACTTAATTTTTGACTCATTCAAGAGGAAGGTATTCTAAAGCATCCCAGTGAAATTTGCAAGAAATTTCTTCATGTGCTTACTGAGCTATTGACAATTGAAATTTCCACATTGTGTACCATAAAGTGAAATTAAAAGCAAAAAGACAGATGTGATATCATAGTTTCACACTGACAACAAAAATATGTTGTTTTACTCTATTTTTCATTTTATTGTCATGACCTTGGATTGGAGTTCCAACTTTACCTAAAGGGGATTTGAAGTTAACTATGTGCCAACAACTTAGTTGTGTGCATATTGAGATGAAATCCAAGTTTGAAGTAGGAAATTGGATGAAAATCATGAAGAAAAACCGGAAAAAAGAAATTGTTCAGTGTGCTTCTATGACAGAACAAATATTTCCTCCAAGTTCACTTTGGGTGCAAAACCTGTCAACTTCAACTGATGATATTATCTCAAAACAATAAAGAAAGGACCCAAATTGACTGCCTGTCAGTAGGCAACTTGAACTGTAGATAGCTAGTACTCCAAGTTTGCTTTCTAAATTGCTAACCTATTTTCGGGTCCTTGACTTAAATAAAACACACTAAGAATTGTAAGTCGTGCACGACGTACAGCTATAAGTGTTTTACATTGCACTGCACAGCAACTCATGTTAGGACAACTGTAGCTTGGTATTACTGCTGTGAATGTCAGAATTGTGCCTGATGATTTCCTTGGTGGAACAATTTACAATGCACTGTCACTTGCGACATATAATTTCATAAATAAACGCTCACATCTTTAAAGTACTCTTCTTGTTTATAGTTTGTATTTGATATCGGTATTTAACATAGTCGTTTATTTGTCAATACATGGCAAGAAATGTGTTCTCTCCTTCTGATTCTTGTTTAAATCTTGTATTCTGATGTGACATGTCATTTCTTCAGCCACAAGCATTTGATGATTACCCGGTGAATAAGGCACTTACTAGATTGGAAGGTGCAAGATGGAAGAAAGTACGAAACACCATTACACCAGCATTTAGTGCCAGCAAAATGAAACCGGTAAGCTAAAAGACAACTGTGAAGTGTGAAGATAGTTGGATGCGCACGTAAGATTCTTATATCAAAGCATTGGTTCTCATCCTTTTCTTTTTTTCTTTCGTTTTGTTGAGTTTATGTTGATGTAATTTTCTCAGTGAAGCAGGCTGTTATTATAGCAACAGGAAGCTGGGAAATGAGGATTGATATTCAACAAAGGTGGTCAAGATTTTGATATAACAGCCTGTTTTTTAACCCATTATTTTAATTCAAACTTGTAGATCCTTCATGTTCATGGTCCATAAACATTTGGAGGTATATGTATATATTTTTTCTTTGCATTAGTGATCGTAAACAAAGGGGGAATTCAGTGTTTTGTTATTTTCTGTACGTTGTTTTGAATGCCAAAAGGACTGGATGAAGTGAATGTCGAGAGAAAACATTCCACAGAATCGCAAGATCAAATGTCCAGTGCATTTTACAGTAGTAGCCTACAAATTAAATGGTAAGGGATTGTAACACACTCTACATTGGCATCTTTTGGGACTTTGCCACTAGACACCCCCACCGTGGGATCTGAAATAATAATCCCAAGCAGATTCTTATACCTTTTTCTGGCTTTGCTCTAAAAAAAACAATTGTGAGAGAACAAGAAATAAGTGCTGCAGCTTCTAGGGGGATCACACTTAGACCTCCATCAGAGCTCTTCCTCCCCCCCCCCCCCCCCCACCCACCCTGCAGTCCATGTTAGTCTTTGATTAGCATTCTCTATATCAGGTAGAGTTCTCTATCAGAACTTTCAGTGTTCAGATTATGAACTTTTCTTCAAGAGCTATATTAAGAGCATACAATAAAAGCTTTTTAGTTCTTTATGATTTTATCCATACTTCTTCAGAAGATATGTATTTACTACAGTTCCCTGTACAATTGTTGATCTTTGTTTATTTTTTGTTTGGTTTAATTAGATTGCTGCCCTCCTCAATGACAGCTGTGATGCCCTCATCAAGCACATGAAGGCTAAAGTAGACACTAATCCAGATATTGAAGTCAAGGAGTAAGTTATTATAGCTTGTTCTTATTATTTGACACGTTCTCATAAATCCTAATATTAACTTATTGTAAATAGATGCAACACAGACAAAGTAAAAACTGTATAAGAAATGCCAGTGAAGTCACAGATTCACTGTGCTTACATCAGTACTGCAAAGCCCTGGCTAGGTCCCATACCCACTGTGCAGGTACCACTAGGATAACTTATTATACATGTACAGTATTGGACTAAGCATTCGAGATGCTCCAAAGAACTTTTTGTCACTTCAAGTTGATCAAAATGGTTACAACTTGTATCATTTTGCTCTACAATTTATGCCAAAATTGGTTTCTTCAGCATCTTTATAGATTATGCATAAATGACTTAGAGTGAGCCTTAGTTATAACTTTTTCCTTCTCATTTTGCATAGATTTATTCTCTAGCAATAATGATTATCTTGATTTGTTCATCTTCCTTGGTGTACATTTGTACTTTGTGTAATTTGTGTAATCATAAAAAGTTATTACAAACTCCTCCTAAACCGAAGGCTCCATTGATATCAAACTTGGTGGCTGTATGCATGGTCATGGGATGTGGTGCTTCCATTTCATGACTAACAGTGGCGGAGCTAGGGGTATTGGTCAGAGGGGGCGAGAATGGTCTGTATGGGCGCTTTCGACTTTATCTAAGCGAAGCGCCACCATAGGTTGGCGCGGAGCGTACAGAAATTTTTTGAGAAAAGAAACGCCCTAGATCGCCGGAAATGACCCTTTCCGGGCCTTGCTAATTTGCAGATAAACGAAGAATAAATAGGTGTCATCGCCAACAAAATGTGACAAATGTCAATAGGTAGATGAGAGCGCAATAAAAAAGTCAATAATCGCGAATAAGTAAAAAGTGGTAAATAGCTGAAAAGGGCGCCAGCAGTCCATTTGAGTCCGTCAGGGGGGGCATCCGCCCCCCCTGACTGTATGGACACTCCGCCACCGATGACTAATGATGGCATAGGTTGAAATGTCAGAGGTCAAACATCAAATAATCAGTAAGCAGCATTTTCGTTATTACATGTATCTACCAAAATGAAAGTATTGCCGAAAACCTTTGCATATCAACAGTGCATTAATTAATGTAAAATGTCAAAGGTCACATGATGGAGGTGAAAGATCAAACGTTACCAAAATTTGTGCAAAAGAACATTCCAAAAACTACTTTTGAACCATAAGGCCGATGGATTTCAACCTTGCTGGATATGATCAAAGGTCACTTCATTATAGGAGGTTCATTTACTTCAAACATTGGTGGGTGAGTGAGAGTGATGATATTATATTTATCAATCATCATATACCAAAAGTTTGGGATGACTTCTGCCATTCCATGGATTGTCTACTTGTTTAAGTTCTCTCATGTTTAAACATGTGTGATTCAATGGCACACTAAACAACCCAGAGAACCGATGAAACTATATAAGGTCACACAATATGAATATCAAATACACAAACATATCCCTGGCCAAATCAGGGACTTACTGAAATGAGTCAAAGGTCAAAATGAGAAAGAGTTGGAAATTGGAGAGATGGAGGTGTGCTCTCTATCGAGTGCTAGTTGACTGTAATAATTTGTTAAAAATCATCTGCATTTTCTAGTCACTTTGAAACCTCTTTTTCATTTCCCATCCTTATTATATTCAGAATGTATGGAAGCATGACTATGGACTGCATTGCCAAAGGAGGGTTTGGCCTCCAAGTGGACTCGCAGGAAGATCCTAACAGTCCTATTGTCAAACATGCAAAGGCAATAATTAACGTGAACTTGTTGAATCCTCGCGTGATAATTGCATGTGAGCATCATTACGTTTATATTCACTTCTATGGTTCAAATTATTTTCATATGCACACCTGATTTTGTATATCACATTAAGTACATGTATACTCTTTAGAACGGTCTCCTAAACAGACTACTCTCAGGCAAGATATTCTACTCAATAGGAAAATCAGCTGGAGAGGTTTGGACACAATTTTGTTTCACATTGTATTTTTTACCGTTAACCGGACCAGGGGGTGGGGGAGGGAGAAGGGAGAGACTGGGAATAAATTAGAAGGAAAGAGGAAAGAAGTTGCTTTGCTAGAATGGAATATTAAGCTTGAAAACGGAATACTAACATCTGGAACAGAACGCTAACCTGTAGAACAGAATACTAACTGTTAGAAAGGAATACTAACCTTATGAACGAATACTAACCGTTAGAACAAAATACTATCCTGTATAACGGAATACTAACCTGTAGAAGGGAATACTAACCGTTAGAACGGAATACTAACCGTTAGAACGGAATGCTAACCTGTAGAACGGAACACTAACCTGTAGAACGGAATATTAACCTTATGAACGAATACTAACCGTTAGAACGGAATACTAACCGTTAGAACGGAATGCTAACCTGTAGAACGGAACACTAACCTGTAGAACGGAATATTAACCTTATGAACGAATACTAACTGTTAGAACGAAATACTATCCTGTATAACGGAATACTAACCTGTAGAAGGGAATACTAACTGTGAGAACGGAATATTAACCTGTAGAACGGAATACTAACCATTAGAACGGAATGCTAACCTGTAGAATGGAACACTAACCTGTAGAACAGAATACTAACTGTTAGAGAGGAATACAAACCATTAGAACGGAATGCTAACCTGTAGAATGGAATACTAACCATTAGAACAGAATACTAACATGTAGAATGGAATACTAACCTGTGGAATGGAATAGTTACCTGTAGAATGGAATGCAAACCTGTAGAATGGAGTACTAACCGGTAGAATGGAATACTAACCGGTAGAATGGAATACTAACCTGTACATTAGAATACTAACCTGTAGAATGGAATACTCACCTGTAGAATTCAATACTAACCTGTACAATGGAATACTAACCATTAGAACGGAATACTAACCTGTAGAACGGAATACTAACCTGTAGAATGGAATACTCACCTGTAGAATTTAATTCTAACATGTAGAATGGAATACTTAGCTGTAGAACTGAGTACTAACCTGTAGAATAGAATACTAACATGTAGAATGGAGTACTACCCTGTAGTTCTGGATTACTAACCTATATAATGGAATACTAACCTGTAGATTGGAGTACTAACCGGTAGAATAGAATACTAACCTGTATAATGGATTACTAACCTTTAGATTGGAGTACTAACCTGTAGATTGGAGTACTAACCTGTAGAATGGAATACAAATGTCCAAACTGGCTAGACTAACCCTTAGCTGGTAGCAATACCTATAATGGCCACTTTCATGCTGATGGCTTATGACAAATGATTTTGTGATTGAGAGTCATCATCTGTTTGCATTAATATACAGTATGTTTCTACATTTACTTGTAATGTTTCTTTACAAAAATGGTACCCAGAAAGCTCACAATGTTATTTCAGGTAAAATGTTGACGTCTTATTGGGATCATTTTCCGACCAGAAATTTGCTTTTGCTGTTGTTACTTGCCAAAGGGCGCAGGGAATTTGGGAGTACATGTGTGTATTTTTGAACCACTAAGCCTGTGGGTGCAAAATCTCCACAAAGGCAGTTTGTTGGAGGTTCCAAGCTAACTTTAGGTTGCAAAACATTGAATGGTGAAAAGTTGACATGTTAATATGTTACCATTCCACTCTATTAAAACCACCCTTCCCAAAACTGATGTTCCAAGAGTAACAGTGCCTCTTTTTCACTTTTCACTTCCAGTATTCTTACCCCAAGTGGCTCCCATTTTTAACTTCTTTAAAATTGGACTTACCCAAACTCAAGCTAAGAAGTTCTTCATGGATGTTACTCGACAAGCAATGCACATGAGGCATGACAAAGCCAGCAAGGTGAGAAGGAACATAAACATTAGATCTTCTCATGATTTACAAAATCGTTCTTGTCTTCGGGCGCTTACTGTAGTGTGTGGTTCGGCATTAAACAAGACCGATGAATAAAGTTAAAACAAGTCAGGCAAATTTAATTCCTCTCTAGCAGTAATGTTTGGCCTTTGTTAATGCCTTTATAATTGCCTTTAGCAAAATAAGTGCAATTATGATGCAATTAAAGAATGACTTTAAGCAGAATATTAGCCTTCATATGACAAGAAAAAAGAAAGTGTTGATCGCTACTTTTGTTTGTATATCTAGCTATTTCAATTTTCAAGATAGTTTTTGTCAAGATATTTACTTTTAATGTATCTGGATTACTTCTTTAAAAGTATGTTGATGATGTTGTAGGCTCCTTGGTGCAGGCTTAAATGTTGATGAATAATCCATTCGTTGATTCCTTGCTGGAGGCACAAGGAATCTATGGGATGGTAATGCGCGTGTGTGTGTGTGCATGTATGTGACACTTGCTTGCAAACACGGAGCTCTCATGGATGGTATTGAACACTACTTGTCCTTGATAAATTTGTAATACATGGTAAACATGTCATTTGAGCCCATAGGTCATATGTTCTCCCATTGAGTTTTGTATTGAACCAGAGGAATTAACATAATATTCTGTGTATTAGACTATATTGTCCAGTCACTTTAATTGATGAATCTCAGAAGTTTAAAGCCCGGTCATTTCACACAATTTAAAAGTGCAATAGTAATACAACATGGACTATAGCAGTGTCTTTTTTTAAACAGTTTACATCATATCGAATTTAATTTTATACCTAAAAGTCATCCTTTACGACTTTGAACTGACAAATTTTACTCATTGTCAAAAGTTCTCTGATTTCTACGCATCTAGCTTTTGCAGTGTATTTAGAACGTGCACATCTATCATTTTACATGTTTTGTGAAAAAATTGTTTTGTGAAAAAATTGAAGAAACTCAGCCCAATTTTTTTCTGTCTAGGGTTAATCTCTTGATGTTAACTTTACATATATTATATCTATAAATATGATATATTTCTTTGTAATAATTTTATTTTAGAGAATAGATCTGTTACAGTTGATGGTAGATGCCCAGGAGACTGATGACAGCCCAGCTGAAAGTGAAGATATGCCTGAGATTGCTGAAGGAGAGGAGAAGGGCCTTCATCGGAAGACTGAACTCACTGAAGCAGAAATCATGGCTCAGGTAAAGCTGCATTTATTCTGAGTGATGGTGTTAAGGTGATTTCATCCTCATCAGGAGTGGGTCCAGGATTTTACAAGTGGGCAGGGGGAGGGGGGTGGATGTGTCTCTTTTGTATGAGGTTAAAACGGTGAGATGAAGAACCCACACACACACCTGCTCTTCCTCACTCCTTCCTCACAACTTCCTCACTCCTCCCTCACTCCTTCCCACTCCTCCCTCACTCCTTCCCACTACTTCCTCACTCCTTCCTCACTCCTTCCTCACTCCTTCCTCACTCCTTCGTCACTCCTTCCTCACTCCTTCCCCACTCCTTCCTCACTCCTTCCCACTCCTTCCTCACTCCTTCCCACTCCTTCCTCACTCCTTCCTCACTCCTTCCTTCCTCACTCCTTCCTCACTACTTCCTCACTCCTTCCTCACTCCTTCCTCACTCCTTCCTCACTACTTCCTCACTCCTTCCTCACTCCTTCCTCATGCCTTCGCACTCCTTCCTCACTCCTTCCTCACTCCTTCCTCACTCCTTCCTCACTCCTTCCTCACTCCTTCCTCACTACTTCCTCACTACTTCCTCACTACTTCCTCACTCCTTCACACTCCTTCCTCACTACTTCCTCACTCCTTCCTCACTCCTTCCTCACTCCTTCCCACTCCTTCCTCACTCCTTCCTCACTACTTCCCCACTACTGCCTCACTCCTTCCTCACTCCTTCCTCACTACTTCCTTACTCCTTCCTCACTCCTTCCTCACTCCTTCCCACTCCTTCCCACTCCTTCCTCACTCCTTTCTCCCTCCTTTCTCACTCCTTTCTCACTCCTTCCTCACTCCTTCCTCACTCTTTCCTCACTACTTTCTCACTA
>KN887597.1:95137-107463 GCA_000934455.1 Apostichopus parvimensis | reverse complement strand
ACAACATGCAACATATGCGGAGGATAAAATAGCAGCAATCACAACAAAAACATGATTAACATCTTTTACAGATGGAAGACATTACTTTTTCTTCTTTTTTCCCCCTTCTATTTTTGTTTTGCAGCAACGCACAACGTCTCATTTATTTCCTGTAACATCTAACTATGTATGCATCTGCTCTAATTATTGATATAATGAACTTAATTGCCTTTTGAATGTCGAAATGCCTCAATTTTATGCGGGACAAAATATGCTATGAAGTATTTGCGGACATTCTGTACCAGGACATTTCGTCCGGCGGGACTATATTTGCTATGAGGTGGGGACACAATTTTTAGCAGATAATGTCCGACCGGACTAAATGTGCTGGTACAGAGTGTCTCCGCGGACACTTTGTACAGGGGGACACTCTGTACTATCACACCGGCCGTCTACATAATGCATAAGGCCCGCGAACCCCAATTCCTATAGGCTATTTCAAGATCACAACTTTTCCCTTCTTTTTTCATATTTAGATAGACTACCTTTGACATGATTGTTTCAGTTTCCAAAACAAAGCATATATGCAGCGACACATTGGTTCCAAGAATTGGTTCCAAGCTAGTGAGTCACAACAATGTAATTGACCGTGTGTGTAGGAATCTTTAGGCATATATATCAGGCAGATATCACTCTATATTGCAGACTACCATCAACACTTCACTGGTTAACAAAGCAGTTTTTTTCCATAATTTTTAAGCACGTATAATATTCAAATCGGTGGTTAGTTTCGTCATTCCCTTTATTCCTTATAAAAATAAAAGGTGCATTGTAGTCTATAACATTAGTTTGGTGTATATTAGTAAGGTGAATATTAATATATTAGTTTAGTGTTTATATATTCTATTTGGGACGAGACCAACCCTGTGGGTGATAACCAACCAACTGGTAGTGTTTGCACAGTATCAACAGAAGCAGAAACTGAATTCTCATCAGACTTGATTTACGGTAAGTATTGTCATTTATCAGCCTATATCGATGCATGCATTTTTGAAGCCGAGTCATTTATTATTCGAAAGAACGAGAATCGAGTCACTGAGACCTTACAATTACCTGTGCTATGCCAACTGAGCTATCCAGCAAAAGCTAAAGGGAGGGGTATGAAGAGGGGGGGGGGTAAGGGAGGGGTAGATAACGCAGCTGGGTACCATACAGAAGCCATAGTATCTGGCATATATATATAGCCTACTGTGTAACCTTCGATGTAACATGAAAGCTTGTTTGATATATTATCGAATGTAATTATGGACAGAAAATGGAATGAAAAATGTAGAAAATAAAATTTCAAAGCGTAGGAATTAATCGACGGAGATATTTTGTGTACAGCTAAGAAGTTTGCCGATGACACCAAATTGTATTCTGAGGTCTCTTCCAAAAGCGATTCTGAGAAGTTTCAAACGGATTTGGATAAGGTTTTTTCCTGGTCTCAGGGGTGGCAAATGCTTTTTAATATTGATAAATGCAAGGTAATGCACATTGGTAGTAGTAACCAAAAGTTTACATACAATCTTAATGGTGTGGAGTTACAGGAGGTCTCTGTTGAAAGAGACCTAGGTATCTACATTGACTCATCTCTGCAACCTTCTAAACATTGTCTTGAAGCTGCTAAAAGAGGTAATAGGGTTTTAGGTATGATCAAGAGGAACTTCAGTTTTCTGAAAGAGGACATCGTAGTTAGGCTTTATAAGCAGTTGGTTAGGCCTCATCTGGAGTATGCTGTGCAGGCTTGGAACCCATATTTTGCTAAGGATAAGGAAGTACTTGAAAAGGTCCAGAGGAGGGCTACTAGGATGATTAGTTCCTTAAAGAGTGTTCCTTATTATAGGCGGTTACAACTGTTGAATCTCACCACACTGGAGCTTAGGAGGTTACGTGGGGACTTGATCCAGGTTTTCAAGATTGTGTATGGTTTTGACAATTTATCCTTTACCGACTTTTTCATGTTTGCTAACGGTAGTTGTACCAGAGGTCATTGTTTTAAACTTCAAAAGTCACATAGTAGGATTAATATTCGGCATAACTTTTTTTCTAATAGGGTTTTGAATGAGTGGAATGGTTTGCCTGAGAAAGTTGTACTTGCAAGTAGTGTCAATGGGTTTAAGAATGCTTTGGACAAGCACTTTAAGCATTGTTATCGGGTCTGAGTGTTTGTGTCTTCAGTTTTTTTTCTCTCTCCATAGGGTCCTTGATGGGGACTTAAGTGTCCCTCCTGATCCTTTTTCCGCTACTAAACTAAACTAAACTAAACTAAACTAATCGAACCATTAAATTGTCCTTTCAAATTCATTTTGTGTTTCGTTGTGTGTCATTCCTCAATTTGGGAAACAAAATGTAAATGTAACACGAAAGGTAAATTCATCACACATAATAGTGAGTAATTGTTCAATTTCTGTAATTTTCAATATAGCAATGATTACGAAACAAGTGAGTATTTTGCCATTAAATTTAATGACAAAATACTAAATTGTGTGACTGCGACATGAAATCAATGTCATGAATATTTGTTAGGATTGTTACTGCCTTACTGCAGAAAATGGCTTACATGTAGTAAAGAAACTGATGAGAAGGCCTACTAAGGGAAAAATCATATACATAAACACTTTAACGATTGCCAATATGCATATTAATTGTCTGAGTGTGACTTGGAAATCCTTTGTTTTCAGTCCAGTCTGAACGCAAAGTAACTATATCCACGCACAAATACACATAGAGAGATATAGACAAAATATGCACATGAAGCAAAACTTTAGAATCGTCTAAAATAGTTTCCGACCGTAATTGCTATTCAAAATTCCGCGAAGCATCCGGCTTTACTGCACCGTGGCAACCTCTAATTGTGACGATGTTTTGTTCACTCTGTTGTTTACGACCTCACGAGATAGAGGTTATGGATGAATGAACAGCTTCTGAAAAGAATACCTTGTTAGGTTTGATGTAGAAAAACAGGGTCGTAAACAGTATATTTTTAGCTGAATATACAAACAACGTGTAGACTATAATGTTTGTATTCGAACGTAACAATTTCGTCGTAAAAATACATTTCTTTAGCACTAATCATATGCATTGCGAAAGAAAGTCACAAATTTGACAAATATAGGACAGTTTTGAAAGTTAGAAGCCTGAGATAGACCGAGCTAACCAATGGTCAAGGCTGTGTTACGGGCTATTAAGCCTTCCAACAGTATCAAAGCAAACCAGAACGCTAACCTTACACATGCATTTTAAACTGACATTATCTTCTAAGCCGTTCGTTACTGGCCAGGGCTCGAACCTGTAATCCTTAGATCACAAGTCCACTGCCTTAACCACTTGACCACAACGCCCCCACTTTATATACAGAAACATTAAATATTCATGACCACATTCATATCCACTCACAGACAACAGAAATATGATCGCAGGCTTCCTAAAAGCTCGAGCAATACCGGCTGAAGAAAACTTTCTTTGAACCTCTTGAATATGCATATAATAAACTAAATAAAAATAAACTAAGAAAGAAAAAAAAGTTTTATGGAAATATTGATATTCTCAAGAAGCATGTAGGGACTTTCATGTGTTGAATTTTTGTCACATTGACTCAAATAATACCATCCATGTTTCATTGAATTTGGTTTTGCTACCGGTAAATTACCTCCACAACCGACTCATAAGTATATCTACTAATTTTAACATCTTCTATATTTATTATGTAGATAGAAGTTTTGTGTTCTCAAACGCAAGAAGCAAGAATGAGCGAGTCAACAACGAACGAAGGTAGGGTGCAGAGTCACATGCATGGCTATCCTTGTTTGATTGCTAGTTTTAGATCTTCATTATCAAGTGACCATTTTTTTTCTTTCTTATGTAAGTTTACCTAAATCAACTGAATTGCTAATGTTTGTGTCCACTGTAAAGGATAAACAAATCCTTCTTTCTAAATCCTTCTTTCTAAATCCTTCACTTTTAGAATTACTCATGTTTTATGTTTATATTTTTGTTTCGAAGACCAACGTTATCTATAGACAGTTTACCTCCAAGTCACGTTTAGGTCTAAACAGTAGAAAACGATCTACTTCTTCCTCGACTGAATGTAAAAAGAAATCCCTCAATTGAACGTTTTGTCTCCGATGAAGGATGACGGTCCTTAACATCCCACCCCACCCCCATCCCGTTTTTTCATGTCACACCTTATTCCTGCAGAATGACCAAGTGACAGATATAAAGTACTTCCATTCTCAAGTTCTTCTCTAACAAGTTTTTCACAAGTTTGTTATACTTCGATGAGGTTTTGCAAACAACAACGAAATTGCAACTTTACCTTCAATAAAGTTTGTATCTGTTCAAGAAAATTCCATATTCCACTATTACGATATATGGTGTTTTTATCTTTTGTGTTGGTTGTATTGTTTATATGTACAATCTCACACGGTCGTTGTACTAAACATACTCAGTGCTATACCGTATAGTATTGAATGGGTTACGCGCTGTTGTTGCGCGTCGTGGACGTAAAGTCGGGCTGTCTGTGGGTGGCAAATAGAGCAACTTTAATACTGATTTCTGTTTCTTTCTTCATCTTCTTCATCATTTTTTCTGTTTGACATAATTTTCTGTCCGTGTCCTTGACGCTACCAGCATATATATAGGCCTATGTATTATATATGATAATAAACCATGATTTAAATGCAAACTTACACAGAGACAAATGATACGTTTTACTTTGGTATATCATTTACACTAGCTATCACCATTTACATTATATGTCATAATACGACTTACATAACCAACCATGATTTAAATACAACGACAAATCTCCCTAACATATGCCAAAATATTATCCAGTGTTGAACTCGTTGCCAACCTATTATCAAAATGCTATAGTCCAAATTATAGCCCCCCCCCCCACCCGAGGGACTTGAACTTCTCTATTTCTAAGGGGGGGGGGGGAGGGGAGGGAATTTGAGAGAAGGACCATATTCCATTGTTTAAATTTTTTTCCATGCAGACGTGATAACAGACCAACCCACATCATCGGATGTCCCAACCGTTGATGAGACAGAAAATGGCGTTGTTGACGAGCCCATTGAAGAGGAGAAAGAAGCCTTCATATCATTTTGCTGTATATGCATAGAAGTCGTTGAGTGCTTCTGCGATTTATTTTGTGGCGGGTGAATCCGTTCCTGGCAGTGGCGGATTGAGGCATAAGAGCTAAACAAGTTACAGCTTAGGGCCTCACAATCTGTAAGGGGCCTCAAAAATATTCAATTTCAGTTTTTTTTTTTTAGGGGGGGGGGGGGGCCGGGCTCATAGAATGAGGCCGATTGCCTAATTGCTTTTAAATAATTAAAAGACCTATATGTTTTCAAGTTTTGTGAGACCTTTTGGTTTTATTGTTTAATAAGTTTAGTTTTTGTAAGTTTTAGTAAGTTTTTAATCCTACCATTAAAAACAGGAAACTATTGCCATCAACCCCCAAAAATATCTATTTTCTTCAATTAACTAATTAATGGTTCCATAACCTCTCCACTTTCCATTGTGCCCCATTGAAAGACATGAAGTCATTGTTCATTACTCTAGTCCATCAATATTACACCAACAATTCTGAACATAGGTATATACTTGAAAGTGTTGCACTGAATTAACAAAGCATGACACTGAATTTGTGGGACACAAAATTCTCTTTAGTGAATGAAAAGGACTAAATACCTCGTTATGTATACTAGAGGAACAGTTAACCATCAGACAATCAAATACAGTTTGAAAGAACATATCCCTATAAACGAGGATTAATGATGCAAGATTTATTGAAATGGGAGGAAATTTACTAAGTTCCTAAAGTATAATGCAGCTGAAAAATACTATAGAACCTTATCATTGCTAAATTTTGTTAATAAGATACATTAATTTCAAATATAAAAAAAAAAATCCCTGTGTAGTTCAAGTAACTGGTCATTTTTATGATTTAAAAGTTACCGTTTGGCTAATAACCATCCAATCACTGGAATTTGTAGACTACTGTACAGCAGTTTTTTTGTGACCCCCCCCCCCTCCACCCTTTCCACCACCAGAATCGAAACCTCTTCCATGCCAATGGGAATATTGGGGTGGATCAAAGAGGTCGCATTTTTCAATGAAAATAATCCAAGTTTTGACTTCGCAAGTCCGAGATCCACTATATTCAGCTTTTTACACAGCAGGACTCTTCATAGGAAATTAAATCCCACAGCATTGGTAAAACGTTTTCACTTGTAATTAGTCTGCATGATGATTGTGTATATTTATACTGTACAATGATGAAATGATCCGAAATGCAAGACTCATAAATAGAGAAGAACGGAAATTTGTAGCACTTATTCTTAATTGCAACTATTACACCGTTTTATCATCAATGAGAGACAAGATAACAAATTTTGATGACAAAACACCGATTACCTATTTTTGTCACATAGCTATCTTGCTACCCAAACCTCCTCACCTCCCTGCTCCCCCCTCCCCCAATAAAAATAAACAAATTATAGGCCACTACCATGTTAAAAAAAGGGCCAGTATTCAAGAGGAAATTTTCTATTTAATATTATTGTAACTTCTTCCTCCGAATTGAACAAAACTATACCTTCCTTGAGGTAGTTTAGGAGACGGTGTATGCATATGCTACATGTATATAGTGATACTGTGGGAAACGAACGTGGGAACGAATGTGTTCAATGGCTTTGGGCATTTTTGCCTCTGAATTTGCTTATGGATGGGGGTCCATTACTTGGCATATGCTTGGGTTGTGTATATAGGAAGATTTGTTATTTGAACTTAAGCTGGTTTGTTATGTTCATTGTTTTGTATTTACATTGATATCATTATGGTTATTATTATTTTTCCGTTGTTCAGTACCTTTATGCTGACTTGTGGATTATTATTTTAGCCATTGTCGTGATTCTACAATTTCACTAATGACATATTCTGAGTTCATTAGTTTGTATGGCTACAGAGTTCATTTGGGGACTTGCCTTCATATAGTGTTGCTTTGGGGTAAGTATATACCATGTTGTACATGATATTTCATTTATGTTATATAGATTTACCATACTATTTAATTGTCAGTACCATATACTATATTAGGTATTTTGTACCGACGGTTTAAGGTGCAGGTGGTTCAGATTCTACAGGCAGAGCTAGTAGCAAGGTTACTTGGTTGACGGTCCGGTGTGACCATATGTATAGGCTGTTGACGGTCCGGTGAGACCATATGTATATAGGCTCTGGCAAGCCTGAGTATCACTTAAAGTTTAATCTCATTTTGTTTGATAAAGGATTAAGTTATTCCTATAAATCAGCAAACATGTGTTCTTTCTTATTCTTACATTGAGTCTTTCATGTTTCACTATTAGTTCAATACATTGCTTTATATAAGTGTAAGGTATATATGTATACATTATGTTGGAACTCTTTTACTTCATTCGTTTATGTGCTTTTATCCTTTCCTTCATTGTAACTTGCAGCATTGTGTGGTATATATAGCATATTACTATTCTTTCGTTGCAGTGGTGGTGACGGATAAACTGTATTTCAAGTTGTGTTGTCTACCTTCAATGCGGTAAAGTTCATTGTGTATCTTGAGAATATGAGGCATTCGTTTGGATTAGTAGGGTTGTTCTTAGGGCAAGTGTGCCTATTGTGAGCTTAGAACAGGTTTCATTTGGGTTTAGCGGGCCGGTTACTAGTGTGTACTTTTATTATGACTTCTATTTTGTTTGTGTTCAGTTTTAACAGAGGTTGTTTTTCTTCTCTGTAACGAGAAGGGTAACCATTGTTGATGAGAGTTGAGACATAGCATAAAGATTAAAGAGGATTAAACCTAGCTGCATGACTTCGTCTTTCCCGTCATTTTGCTTGATAAACGTTCTTGTGAGGGTCACTCCTTCCGAAACCTGATCATCCCCTATATATTAGATTAAACAGTGTTTAAGTGGACTTGCTGACGATTTATTCTCTTTCTCTGACTTAAGTTTATAATCAAAATATATCGAAATGTTAAAAGTTGAATGTTTCAAATTGTATGGCCAGCGATTAAAGCCATTTAAGGAAACCAATCACCTGATACCTGATGATATAAGCTACAAGTTAAATCTGAACAAAGCCTGAAGGTTAAAAAACCTATGCTGTAGCTATATATGGGGAGATTAATGTTATGAGATGCTGCTTAATACATGATTGGTTGATTAAAAAAAACACACCTGATGAGTTTTATATTTTGAAAAAGAAGCTCCAAAAAATGAAGCACAAGGAGTGACGGTGATAAGTTTCCATGTAAGCTCCGCCAACATGGCGTGCATTCAAAAGTAGCCAGTGGCGGAGCGTCCATACAGTCAGGGGGCGGATGCCCCCCCCCCCCTCCTGACGGACTCAAATGGACTGCTGGCGCCCTTTTCAGTTTTTTACCACTTTTTACTTATTCGCGATTATTGACTTTTTTATTGCGCTCTCATCTACCTATTGACATTTGTCACATTTTGTAGGTGTTATTTTCTGACAAAATGCTCTAACGGCTATTTATCCTTCGTTTATCTGCAAATAAGCAAGGCCCAGAAAGGGTAATTTCCGGCGATCTAGGGAGTTTCTTGACTCAAAAATTTCTGTACGCTCCGCGCCAACCTGTGGTGGCACTCCGCTTAGATATAGTGTCGAAAGCGCCCCTACAGACCATTCTCGCCCACCCTGACCAATACCCCTAGCTCCGCCACTGAAAGTAGCATGATAGTTACACATGCTTGGTGCTTACTGAATTCCATGTACTTGTCTTTAATTTCCTTACAAAAAATTCAGTAAAGTATAGGCAAAAGTAGGAAGAAAATACGATACTTAATTGCCACTTTCTGAGATTTGCATCTTATTTGAAAACAAAATATAACAAACAAAAATTATGAAACCGTTGGTAGAATCAACAGTGCAAAAATATTTCAAAGACTTTATGTCTCATAGATGATCCTTACAATGTTTAAAAGAAAAGTGAGTGCTAAAGCAATTGGTAAACTCACGATAAGACAAGTATAGTCATAGGCGTAGGAGGCGGTGGGGGGGGGGGGCTGCATCCCCAACCAAATATTTTTGTGAAATTCGGGCAATATGCTGAGAATTTTTCCGGCGCATACTGAAAGAAAAATAATCGCGCGAAAAAATTTGGTTATATTTTTCGGCCAAGTCGTTTCATGCCCCCCCCCCCCCAAATCAAATTGGGCTCCTACGCCTATGCAAGTAGTGAGAGGCAATGACTGTCCGTTGGAGAGTAATCCCTGAATTAGTAAACAAATGCACAGAGTGTAATTCATTCCCTTGTGGTAACCCGAATTGTTATCCCGGTGTGTGGTATAACTGATCTCTTCCCAAGCTTAATTGGAATCTGCATTGGAAAAAAAATGGACAACGAAAGTAAATAGCTTGGCAAAAGTTTATATCATTTTCGGTTTATATGCAAAGTCCTATGAGATGATTAACTAAAAGCATATATGTTTAGAATAAAACTATCAATCGTCATGTGAAAATGCCATTTGTGCTAAACCTGATTTACGTATTGAATTTTAAGTATTTTGTTTGTGTGTGGAATATTCAACAAAGTATAGCTATTGTACAGAATATGCACAAGACATCCTTGTACATATTCTGTTCAATAGCTATTTTGTTGAAACTACCAAAAAGACAATAAATAAATAAATTTAAAAAATGCAATTCTGAAGCTCCTTGATCTCAATGTTTATAGAGCTCTTTGTGTTATATTACATGGCTGTACATGCTTAACAGTCTTATGTTAGTGACTTTTGCACATAGTATACGTCATTGCAGGTAAAAATGACCAAATTTCCAATATGACCAGTCAGAATAACAGGTTAAGGAACTTTACATTCTAAGTATATTAAACAAAGGCATGCTTTTTAAATTTTAATCATAGTATACAGGCGCGTATCCAGGGGGGGGCGTTGGGGGAGCGCGCCCCCCGGGTAAGGAAAAGAGAAGAGAAAAAAGAGAGAAGAAAAAAGGGAAAAAGAGGGGGAAAAAAGAGGAGGAAGGAAGGGAAAAGAAAAAGAAGAAAGAGAAAAAAAGGAGAAAAAAGAGGGAACAGAAGAGAACTTATAAAATTGTGCTATGAAACCAACTGTGGCTGGTCTTGAACTCGACCGAGTCGTCGGGGAACATGACGCATTTCGGTATTAGCCCAGGATCTATATGCGAACTGCACTAGACATATGTCCTTCGATGCAACACTGTCATCCAGAGATAAAATTTTATACAACGCGAACTCAATGCTAATTGTAACCCCACCCCTAGAATCGTAACTCATACAATGAATCTAAAAAAAAAAAAAAAATTCCGCATGCGATTTGAGAATTGAGCACATTTCCTGTGAATATCGTGTAGTGGATCCAAAGGTGTATCATTGCCGGGGGGGTGGGCGGACGCACACATCACTTCTTCAGATTGTTCCCACCTGCATGAAAACGCGCGACCCACAACCCTACGCCCACCCCTCTAATCGCTTCCCGCTGAGTTACGAAACCAGACCCATCGTATACAAAAGTCTACTTGGATTATTTGTCCCCTGATTTTTTTCTGCAGATGCCCATGCATTTCCCCAAACTAAATTTCTAAGCCATGAGATCTAAAACTTAAGGAGGTTTGGGAGCATCGATCATTGGGTCTGGGAAGTGTTATTTCCGGTGATCTGGGAGGTATATTTGCCAAACATTTCTTGTACGCTACGCGCGAACCCATGGTCGCGCTCCGCTTAGATAGTATCAGAGACCAGACATAGACCATGGGATGATGTGGATTATCTTCTTGTTTTGTGAATATTTCAGGGCAGGACGACAACAATACATTAAATTATATTGTTTTAAAAATGCTACAAGAAACTGAATGTTGTTCCGAGTAAAATTTGCTCAAACGGTTTAAATATGATAAAATGTATGATTATTAGCAACATTCTATTGTCCAATCACATGCCATGTAAGAATAACGATAATCCAATCACAGCGAAGCTCTCATGTAGTAACATTTTATTTACAACCTAGCATATAGCATAGCGCAGTAGGCCTATATGTGTTAGTCACCATGGCAGCTACGCCACACACGGAGAACGAATTGTCTCCTTAATTTTGCTGTATGCACGTCGTAACTAATACCAAACAGAGTTTGACACCTTTCAAAATTAAGAGCTGGTCGAAATTCATAGAATGCCAAAGTCGGTGGCTAAACATAGACTGTTTCGAGGGTGAAATTGCCAGGCGAACTACACAACAGTTTGGCCTGACCCTAACACAAACGGAGCCTAATGTTATACCCGGTTCTGGTTATCACCGTGAGTGTTACCAGAAATTTTGTAACGTACGAAGGTTACAGACAGCAGAAAGCAAGAGAAGAAAATTGCAGACAGATGAAGGTTAGTAGGCCCATGTATAAAATTAGGGATTTATTACGACCCCTATGCTAGCCTAGAGCATAGGGTAGACCTATGCTATGGTACTCAAAACTTGAAGCCTAGGCTAGGCCTAACTAGCCTGCAGTGGTTGAGTGAGAGTAACTCCATGTTGACTGCATATTTGCAGTGGAGGGCTGAGTCACAGCTAGTGAAGCAGTGCACTTTTACCATGCTGGGAAACAATGGGGGTGGGTAATACTTAGCCGATCATTGGTCATGATGGAAAAATGCTGAATTTTTCATTGTATTTTTAGTGGAGGACAGAGTGACAGTGATGTTTTGTGATGTCTGACTAAATTAATAATAAAGTTTTTCAAATCGAATGCAGGGCCGAGTCGAATTGAAGAAATGTTAAGTCAGATTGTGTACCATGGTTAAAAAAATTATAAGTTCGGAGTTGCAGTTGAACTTCATGAGAATGACTCATCAATAATATAAGGGCCTAGGTAGCTTGATGAACTTAAAAATTAAGTTAGCGAAATGTATTTTTTGGTGGAGTGTGCAGGCAATGTGATGAGATGATGTATTATTTTATATAGGTTAATGCGACTCTGCCCCCTGTAAAGTCGCAGTAATGGTTTGTTGTTGGAGTATTTCGGAGTTGTGCCCCTTTGATAATGTTGTCTCATATATTTGGTAGAATTTTATTCATAATTATTCCACTGGTTGTGTGTCATAAGTTAGGGTTTAGCCAGATAGGCATGCATTAAAAAAAATGAGCCGAAACGTCAGCAAGCTAAGCCTAGCTTGGTAAAATTGTATGCTATGTTTTTGAAGTCTGCATGGCGCATATTCTGACGGCACCTTGCCGATGAGCGTATATTTCTATAGTTTACTAGTTCTGCGA
>KN887597.1:64951-93357 GCA_000934455.1 Apostichopus parvimensis | reverse complement strand
TTCCTCTTTAATTTATTGGGGAGCTAATTAACCTTTGATTGAGCAAGTTTGGAGGGAAGTAACACCCTTTTTCAAAATCTGCCCCTTCAAAAGTACTTACCTGCCAATTTTCAGCTCCTGCCTATAAATTCAATTTTTAATAGGGAGTACTCCTTTAATTAACCAATTAGAGAGCTCATTAATTTTGATTGTGCAATTTCAGAGAAAAAAAATCACTTATTCAAAATGAGCCACTTCAAAAGTACTCTATTGCCCAATTTCAGCTCCTGCCTATAAATTCAACTATTCATGTGGGGTTCTCCTTTAAATAATCAATTAACTTGAGATTGAGCAAGTTTAGAGAAAAACAACACATTTTTTCGAATTCAGCACCTTCGAAAGTACTTGCTTGCCAAAATTCAGCTCCTGCCCACAAAATATGCACAGAATTCAAAATCTAAGCATAATTTTGCCTACCATCCCATGGTCTAACACGCGTCCCCACCATAATCCAAGACTGATCTGCGCGCATGCACCAATAAATTAACTGTGTCTGATTTTTCGAAATTTCCCTGACCAACATTCCTAAACATTCTTCCCTCTTCTCGTGCAATTTTGATCGGTCTGTTAGGGCTTGAAGGAGGTTTTTCTGTATTGGCTGTCCAAAGATGAAATTTTGTGCAACATTATTGGTATGTTTTGAAGTGAATTTATTTCACGAGAAGTGTGAATTGTCAATTTCTGAACGAATAATGGGCTTAAAACCTTGAAAAGTAGGGCTGACGGGTATGGTGGGCCGCGACGTAGAATCACCTACAAAGGCAATGATCCACAGGAGATGCGATGAGGTCGAACATGATGTGTGACTGGTGACAATCTTCAAAAAGGTTATGGATGGAAAAAATAATATAGGGAAAATACTTGGTTTACTCAGGCAAAAGTGAACATCTAGTTGGTCATTTTCAAGCCCGATATGTGCCATTTCCGGTGATCTGGGGGGTGTCAAAACCAGAAATACGCCACTGGTATAGCCTACGTGTTAAATATATTCTTCAGAAAATAATTTTGCCTTCATTCTATACGAAATATTTACTTACTCGTGTCTGCTAAAAAGGCTCAAACTGAACATTTTGAACCACCCTGACAATAGGCATCTCAGTATAGTTTAGAATCAACATAGCAAATCGCATTCAAATGCAGTTTCTAGGTCCTGTAACAAATGGCAGAAATGCAAAGGGGTGTCTCTTCTCATTGGCCTCCTTGGTGCATCTATTCAAATGTAAAAGGAAAGTAACATTAAAAATACAAACCAGGAAAGTAAAATGGAGCTGTTCTCATATTTATTTCAAGCACTTCATGATCATGAAGGATGCAAATGCTGGTGTAGCCAAACTGCCAAAATTACAGACCATTGATTGTGTAACGCTTAAAACTAGTGTATGAAGAAAAGCAGTTATTAATTCTCCATTTGGTTAGCAATTTTACCAAACTTGGGTGGTACTAAATATAGGATTTTCACATGATAAAAAACTACCTGCTTAAATGTGTTTCATTTTTGTTAATGAATTTAATTATCTCGTCAATACTTCCAATGGCAGTAGCTAGCTACTAATCACATGCTCGCAAATTTCAAAACCTTCATATTTTTAATTCGAAATTCATCATGGCTAGTAACAAGCAACTTCATGATCGTGAAGTTGTAAATGATGTTGAAGCTGCCTTGTCCAAATTGATTGCATAACATGCTATTGTTTATGAAGAAACTTGAGGTCAAGAAACCTACAAATTGTTTTTTGAACTCATTTCCTTCCTTCTGGTCAGCATGTAGGAAAAAGGAATTAATTAAACCATGTGATATGTAGAGAATGATGATACGAAATTTAAAATATGACAGATTAGATGTTTCGAGTCGGGTTTCAAGGTCAATTCAGGTTAAATGTCAAATCGTACGTCCGATCAAGTTCAAACTGATGCCTGGTGCCTGATGACGTCATATGTCTAAGGTCAGAGTTAATTAGACATAAAAATTGGTTTCTCTGCTTGTCAACATATAGGAAAAATTCAATTAACCACATGATATGTAGATTGTGCGAAAAAAATGTGTCGCGAATTCCTGCTACACCGAAAGTCCGTTCAAGTTCAAACAAACTGTGTGAACAAATGTCACATTTTTACTTTTAGCAATAGGATTGCAAGACTAAAGTCATGAAGGAGATGAGATCTGCTACTCCATAGATTGGCCTCTTACTTGTTTGTGGTTGTGCTGGAGACATCTTTTGCCTGATGTGCGGCGAAAAAAAATCGACTGCTGTGTTGCTACCTCGACATTGCGCAATATTCTGCCACAACCTTGCTGCATGAGGGGATTCGAGATTCGACTATATTGGTAAACATGGATAAGACATGGTGTTACTGTTAAACTTACCATTAATTTCAATTTCATTTCTTGCTTCACCAAGGCAGCAAGTTTGCAACAGAACACGCGTAGTTCTTTCATTTCTTCCAAATATGGCTTCTACTTTACAGCAAACGGATCGATTTTACGTGGTAGGCATGATAACATGGTTTGTGAATGTTGATAGCGTAGCGTTACTTAATACTATAGGCTTAGGTCCTAGGCCTAGTGAGAGGAACTTAGGCCTAACATTGTGGAGGATCTGATATACATTATACTTAGCATTGTTTTCTTACGGATTTACCATGCATTGTTGTGAGTGCAAGTGGTTAGGCCTAGTACAGCTGTGAAGCGTATTCTAGTTTGTGTTAACATATTGTTTACTTGTTGTAGATTGTGATCACACATGGCTCGCGTTTTGGTGGTTTGCTCTGTGGTGTGGCGGGCTATGAATCACGCGCTATTAGAAGTGTGTACAGATGTTTTGTTTTGAATGATTCGGTTTGTGGGGCTGGAAGACAGCCAAACTGGTGCAAATTGGTTCAGTGCTCATTTGCATGTGCTCAACTGCATATCGGGTTGGCACTCAACCAATCAAGAGTTGGGGGAGGGGTTAGCTATATAAGTTTGGACCAATCAGGTTCAAGGGCAGAGCGTGGGTCCGCGCCGTAATTTGTTATTTTAGAATCGGGGGTTTAAGTGTCTCCTAAAGACGTAACAGGGAGTTGAAGTTTATCTCCCGAAGCCTACAGACGTATAACAGTGGGCTCCGTAATTTATATTTATAATCAGTATTTATGCTCGTGTCATTTAATCATCCCAAGTTATAGTTATATTCAGAGTTAATAAAAAGAACCTTATAATCAAATATCCACTTTTGAAGATTATTTATGAAGACTTTCCTGTTTACGCTCGGTTTAACGTTTATTAGTGTAAGGCCCGGCTTACCGTTACCTGGAACTATCAAAATAAGCCTTACAAAGCTACTGTAGGCTAGACGGGCTAGTTTTGGGCTGAAAGACAAACAGCAAGGCTTAGAATTTTTAAAATGGATGGAAGGCTGTTTAAGCTGCTAATGCCTAACTTAGTTTGACCTGAATTACAATAATATTAATGCACAAGTTCATACACAATTCAAGCAGTTACAAAAGAGATGACTTTATAAAAGCTACAGTGTGCTGTTAATTTGATGTTCATTTTCTTTCAGGTTAACAAAAACCAAGCAGCCTCAATATCAGATGTGCAGGTTCACACCTGTGAATCATCTCAATACTTAAAACCACTTCGACTGAAGTACAAACAGGTGGAGAATAATCATTTCATCTCGTAGCATGCCATACAACAGTTTCTGAACCCCTGTAAAATACATGTATATATTGGTAGTAATTTAAATTTCCATGAACTTGATTATCACTTGTTGTTGTTGTAAATTTGTATTGCCTTCCTGTGTACCCTTATAAACTAGGGATGCCAAGCAAGCAAAGTACATGCTGGAATGGTACCCAAGGAACATCAGGTCTGCTCTTGTCAAGACAGTCTCAGACTTTCTCATGAAGTTAATTTTAACATCAAATTGCATCTCTGACCTCTCCATACTAGTTCCCATGTGCCACTGGTTATCATATAAACATGCTATGTAAAAGCCAGGCTGATATGCAAGAATACGAGATGCTTCAGATGATTGTCTCTGCAAGTCTGGGTGTAAGTTAACAATGGTCTTCATAGTACTGTATCTGCAGAAATATGATGCATCTTCATCGGGGATTCTATTAGTGGGACAAATGAATGATGGAACCTGGTTCCTGGAACTGTTTTTACAAAGACAATATCAGGAAGAAAATGCTGGTTTTAATTTGCTTGATTTTGCCAAAAAAAGATAGATTTATTGTACAAGATGCAGTACAAGGGTATCATTGGTATAACAGCCAAGCAACCTTTCACCCTTTTTGTGGTGTACTACAAATCAGAAAATGGCACAAAATCCATGAGTATTTCTGTTATTCTGACTGTCTGAAGCATGACATTATAGTGCAGTTCATACTTTCATTGCAATGGTATGCAATCACCTCAAGGATGTAATATTACCTGATTTGAACGAAATTATTTATTTTAGTGATGTTGTGTAGCTAGTCAATATAAAAACTTCATCAAACTTTTGTTGTCACGAAAGAGACTTTGGAGTCCCAGCAAAGTTGAATTTCTTCGCTACCAGTCACACCAAAAGGTATATGAGAAAAGACCTTGTGACAGGATTGGAGGAACGGGAATAGGTTGGTTGCTCTGGCCATCTTGCAAGCCCCATGCAGTAACGGGCCAAATTTTAACTACAAGGCAAATGTTTGAGTATTGTGTTAACTAGCATTACAGGGATAAACATTTTATATATATTGTTGTATGTTTGGCAGACTGCAAAAAGACAACAAGTTATTTTGTTATTACAGTAGTTAAAGTATTGTATAAATGTACTTTGTGTTAAGTGTGATTCGCAATAAGCAATTAAGTATCCAAACACGTTGAAGTAACTAAGAAATGCTTTTTTTTATATTTTTAAACCATGCTCCTGAATGGCTACTTTTTTCAAGGTAATGCTATAAATGAACACCTATTGATATTAATCATAACTTGGGTAAATTATATTTAGCACAGAGACCTGATTTCTGTGAAATTTTTGTGGTAAATGTTAATCATTGAACTTGCTTTGAAATTTTTTTTTCCATAATTATTGCATTGTAGTAGGTCATCATTCTTTGCTACCAGAAGAGCATACAAGTTTACACTTTCCACATTTTTCAGGTGTGGATTGTCGGGGGGAGTTGTAAAACCCCACACAAAAAGTAGAAGCAGTTACTAGCAAACTTTGGTGTCAATATGTACATTAATTTTAGACCTAAGGTATAGCCTAGATATCTCAGAAATAAGAATGCACCATTTCCCATCTGAAAGTCTCGTTTTTCTTTTCTTGGGGGAAGTCCCCCACACCTCTTACATGGGATTCAACTGCTAAGACCTTAGGGTCATGCCCCGGACAATAGGGCCACACCTCCTCCTTTTCAAAACCCTGGATCTACCCCTGGTTTTTGTCATAACCTGTCGCTAAACATTACAGTACAGTATGTACTTCTATTTTGAGAGTGCTTGGGATACTAGTGTACTTTTTTTTGATAATGAGGGTTTTTCTTTTTCACAAGAAAATTGTACTTACTAGGTATTTCTATTCTCTTATTTGCAGAATGATGTTTCTAAAACTTGGGATTATTTGAAGGTACATGATAGGTATGTACATGTCTCTCTTGATTCTTTGTTATTTTATCTGACAGTATCTGCCTATAAATGAACTTCCAAGACAGATGTCAACATTTTCTGTAGCCCTGTTACTTTCACAGACAGAATCCTTAAACGAGACATAACATAAATATTGGTCTGTGTGACATAATTGTCATGAACAACAACTTCCCCAAACATATATCACAGATTTAGTGTTTCTTCACACAAACTGAAGGAGGGAGACTTGATCAAGTCTAAGTATGACATCATTGAGCCACATTGGCTTCAATTATTCATGTTTTTCTTTGTTTATTAGTTTCTTGGTTTATTTTCTGTATTAAATGGAGATGTTTTTGCAAATATTGTATCTAACATATTTAACCTTTCAATATGACCTAATGATGGCATTGGTTTCATTGTCAATACTGCTCGCATTTCTGCCCTTGAAAAAATAGAAAGAAAAACAAAGAAAGTAAAAAGTTTCGTATCCTAGTGGCACTGTGACATCACAGCTACCAGACAAGACATTTAAATTATGATATCTCTCAAATGGAACAATATTGCTTCGCTGTCTGGAAAAGTAGTTCTCAGATTTCTTTCATATTTATAGCTAAAGATGGTGGTTGGGTTTGTAAAGCAGACATATTTTGTGTAAACCTTGACAAGATTATCTCTCTTGGGAGGATAGTAACAACAAGAATTTTTTCCTTATAATTTTTTACTTAATTTATTCAAAGAGCTTATCATTTAAAATCCTTTTGAGTGTCTTTCACTTTTTTCCTCACAAAACTGGAGGATAAGAGGGGGGGGGGGGGTAGGGGGTTGGGGGAAGATTCTACCTTTTTCTTTGGTTTCTCAATGGTTACTGTATATTATATGGGCTGCTCCTGAATTTTTGCCAACCAGTTCTCCTCTTTTCAACACTTTCCGATAAGTTTGTCAACTGATGAGAAACAAAATAATTTTTACAAATTTTGTAAATTAGTCATTTCTTCTTCTCACCGTCATTTTTCTATGCAGTGTCGCTGTTTTACTTTACAACACAGACAGAGAAGTATTCATACTTGTCAGACAGTTTAGACCAGGTAAGAGAAACTAACATTTAAATATATACTTTACTGTCAGTAAAGACATAAATACATTTATTTCTGAATCAGAAATCTATACTATGTTAGAAAGGAAAAAGAAAATTAGGCTTGGGTGCCTCCCTACAATTTTGGAGGTTAAGTGTTCGTTCGTTAAACACAGAAAGTTGAAGAATACAAATATATTGTCTGCTGAGCATTTAATATACAGTGTTCAATAGAGGTGGTCAAACTTTATATATATAAAAAAAAAAACTATATATTTTTAGAGAATATGGAACCCCTATCACTAAACAGATAGTACTTACATGTCTCCTCGGTGGACTTGGTTCCAGTGAGGTTCAGGACTAGACATTTTAGTAAATATATATAATCTTTTGATGGTATGCTGCGGTTTAATACAGAATTTCAGCTAAGGATACTGGTCAAAATTATTTATGTTACAAATTACCTTTTTCAATATTCCTGTGGTGATTCCGGTATGAGAGAACCACAAGAACATACAATAACACTGAGCTAGCCGGTTTAAGCACACGTCTATTCAATAGGATAACTGTAAGGCAAGTGGCTGAGATATATACAAGAATGAATGAAGCCTGGTGACGTATATCACCATAGCGTAGGCTGGGAGGTTCAGTCGTTTTGGTGTGATGACAAACAATTAATATGAAACTATAGTCTACTACAATTCCATTGTTGGCATTTCGATGACCTTTTCTGTGTTTGTGTTGTAGCTATCTTTGCAGTCAATGCTAATGCTGTCACCGAAGGACAAAATGTCGATACCGTAGAGCACCCAGGTATGTCAGGCTTGAGCTATGAACTCTGTGCTGGTATAGTGGACAAAAAATTAGGACTGAGGGAAACAGCTAAGGAAGAAATTTTGGAAGAAACCGGTTATGATGTGCCTCTAGATAAAATCAAAGAGATGATGAATGTTAGGTAAGGAGAATAAAGTATTTGAGGCAACGAGGCTTAGCAATCGGGAGGTTCGGGGTTCGACTTGGCCGGGTCACAGTAAGCTTGGTTTTTCATCCAAGAGCAATCTACAGGTTGTCCGTCTGAAATGACTTTCTAAATTGAAAAGTTAGAATGTTGAATTGGAAGCCACCGGACGTGTGAATTGTAATCCATAAGCCCCTTGCGGGCTTCTCCCACATTAGTGGTCGCTTAAGCGTCGTAAAAATAACTGCTGAATATTATTATTAGTACCATTTGTGAACAACCTCTACTGAAAAATTCTTCTTTGTGCAAGGAGATAGTGAAAGGACATTTCACAACTCATTTGCTTGAAAAGCTTGTACTTTATGAACCTTGCATGAATTGTTATGGTCCCCATAATCACTTGTACATGACACCAATTTATTTATGGAAATATATATTTATATATTCCTAAGAAACGAAGTAAGAAAAACAACAAGAAACAAAACTAAAATGTGTGTATGTCGGTAAACACACTTAACATCTACGAGAATGTAGGAACACAATAAAATGAATTGGGGAAATACCAACCAATACTAAAATTTAACGGTATCATTTATTAATTCAATAATAAATGGATACTAATCTTACTGAAGAAAGAAAATGTTCTAATGGTTCATAAAATTTTGCTAAATGGCAATTTTCTAAAATTGTTGTAGCTTTACAATTTTTAGATTGTCTCCTGTCAAAAAAGAAAAGAAAAAAAAAAGAGTGTAAAAAGTCTCTTTATTCGTACTAAAGTTATATGAAAACTGCCGACTTTCAAATCATAGGCATTAAATATGGTATGAAAAAACACTGCCTCCAATTAGCTTACTCTGACTCATATTAGTGTTAAAATTAATTCGTTGGACGAGCATGTTTAAAAAATGTTTAAAAATATGATATAAAATAAAATTTGTAATGTCTTTACAGGAGTAGTGTTGGTATGACTGGCAGCCGACAAATGCTATTCTACGCTGAAGTGACAGACTCCTTGAAATCATCAACTGGTGGAGGACTTCCGCAAGAAGGAGAGGCTATAGAAGTTATAGAATTACCCAAACATGAAGCAGATGGTTTTTTATGGGACAACAATCTCCAAAAGCCAGTTGGACTTATTGCTGCCTTCCTGTGGTACTTTAGAGAGAAAGGTTGGTTCCAGAGAGAACAAGTTAAAGACAGTTAATTGTAGATGTGGTTAAGGAGAGCTATATCAGATCTGTTTTCAAGAGAACTCAACTTAGAGAAGATATCAGCAGTAATTCAGAGGTCTCCGGTTATCATTCACTGTATTCATTTTAGTCCTGGTAAAATACAACTGTCTAGAGAGGGATTTTTTGGGGATACCAAAATGCTGTTCAATAATTATAGAGATAAGGTTGTCATGAAAAGATTCATGTGGCTGATGAAAGATTGCATGTATTGTTGAACAGGGGCAGATTCAGGCTTTTATAAAGGAGGGGTTTAGGTCCAGGGGTTGTTGAAGCATGCTCCTGTGGGGGGGGGGGGTTTGGTTGAATCCCCTCCAAGAGAGAAATTAAATGAGGTTGTTTGTGATGTTTGAACTTGGAGAGTATTATCTTGCTTGATAACCTTTCTGGAGAATGTCAGAAGGCTGACCAAATGATGATGATGATGATGGTCAGAAAGTAATCGTAAATTGAAGCGTCATGGGAGAGCAAAGTACTTCATGAATATTGATGATATTCTGTATATACTTTCCTATTCGAAACTATGCCCAGCCACAGAATGTTGCTTTAACTTCAAAAAATTATTTACAGTTTTTGAAGCATGCTGACAGAGGAGGATCAAGTTATTTTGTTTAATATCAAGTTCATATTTAAAGCTAGCTTCCATGCATTCCGAGAAAGTATTCTGGGTCGTGGCTATGTCGTCATTGAAGGTGTTGGATCTTGGGCCTTAGAGTTTTCAGACTGCTGGTCTAAAAGATATGTCCATAAGTTAATCATTTTGTAGTTTTATATAAAATTTATAAATAGGATCAATTGTACATATGAACAAAAAATAAGTAATTAAAGTGCTTAGAATAGAGACAGATTAAAAGAATATTAAAGATGTAAGAGGTTATGAAAATTAAAATACTTCAAATGATCATAATAAAGGATTCAAACCTCCATTTTGAATAAAAAGTGCAGCTCTATAAATAAAGGAATTTCTAAAAAGTGTGATTCTAAATCATGGCGTGATTGCAGAATTACGTAATATTTAGTTTGTCATATTGCACAGGGAAGTCAATTCAGGATGTAGAGGATGATCTCTACAGGAAGGTATATTTTCAGTGAGTCTAACTTTAGTATATTACTGCATGGATTAGGGATGGATAGAGTGCGTTTCTGGTATTAAACTGCATGGATTAGGGATGGAGAGAGTGCATTATTGGTATTAAACTGAAGGGATTAGGGATGGATAGAGTGCATTACTGATATTACTCTGCTTGGATTAGGGATGGATAGAGTGCATTACTGGATTAAACTGCATGGATTTGGGATGGATAGAGTGCATTACTGATATTACTCTGCTTGGATTAGGGATGGATAGAGTGCATTACTGGATTAAACTGCATGGATTAGGGATGGAAAGAGTGCATTACTGGTATTAAACTGCATGGATTAGGGTTGAAAAGAGTGCTTTACTGATATTAAACTACATGGATTAGGGATGGAAAGAGTACATTACTGGTATTAATCTGCTTGGATTAGGGATGGACAGAGTGCATTACTGGATTAAACTGCAAGGATTAGGGATGGATAGAGTGCATAATTACAGGTATTAAACTGCATGGAGTACTGATGGATAGAGATGAGAAAATTGTGGAATTACAAAGAGCCCACCTTACTTTGGCCAGCCAGGCATCGAAACCAAAATCTCCAAAAATGTTTCATCGCTTCTATTACTATTGCCTTTATCCACCTGACCATAGCACTGGTCAATGATATTCAAAGTATGTATTTTCTTCTTTGCAAAAGAAAGTGAAGGAATACATTATGGTGCAAAATATCTGTTTCATATGTATTTTTTTGTTTTAAAAAGGAAATTCCTTTGCCCCTTTGGACACATCAGAACCCCAAGCACTATGGATTGTCTCAAAACATTTCAGCTCTTGTCAATTTGACATTTCAACTGATAAAATTATAGTAAATTACTTGAACAAGACTACTGCTTTATTATTACAGTGATTAACTTTTCACATCAGTGGCGTGCATAGATTACCAAGGTGTAGGGGGATTGAGGGGCAAATTCCAAATTTCCTTTGACTGACTTAGGTGAGGTTTGAAACAGGATGGTATACTCTCTTTAGTAGCTAGTCTAATTCTTCCCCGGCTGAGAGCAAAAATCCCGACTGAGTCAATTGTCTCAACTTACGATCATATCTTGAGGTGGGGTGACAGAAGACCCCTGTTCCCCTTCTCCCAACATGAATTTTCAACCTTTTAGATCAAAATTCTGAATTTTGTATCACATATTGAATTTAAAAGTAACAATTTCAAAGTCAAATTATTTCAAACTTCTTTTCATTTTTTTTTTAATCATGATATGTCAAAAAATATGAAAATTTTGGCATTCTGTTTTAGAATTTATAGTTTTCATCTTGAAAAATGTCTAATTTCATGTCGAAGATGTTGAATTTTTGTTAACGAGATATTTTGACACAAAAAGACACAAATAAAAATAGGGCTGATGATCAACAAATTAAAATAGAAATACTTTAAACAGTGGAGGGAGGGGGTTGGGTGGAGGGGAAGGGGAAGGGGGTTGGAGTTCTCCACTTTACCTCTGCTCTTACGCCTTACTTGGAAACTAGAGTAAGTTGAAATATTGGATTTTTTTATAAGCTAGTCACCATGTGTAACAGGATAAGTTTCTCTTTAATGCTCCAATGTGCCCCTTCACTACTGCCTACTTTCTATTGTATTTCGGAGTAATCAAAACACTCTCTAGTTTTATCATTCCTGCCGTATACCAACACAGCCATATGTATGCCACACAGTGTATTGACAACTATCACTGTTTAGCAGACGACATTCCAGAAAATTCTCGTCAGTACCATACCATACCAGTCTATGTACAGTAGTGATTGCAATAGTTTGATCATGTCCAACAAAGTGTGAAGTTACACGCTTCCCATTACACAACGTGAGCACATCGCAACGAAAGCGCAACATGGCAAAATGGGGCGAAGGTGATCCAAGGTGGATCGTTGAGGACAGACCCGATGCTACAAATGTTAATAACTGGCACTGGTAAGCGTCAAATTTGGTTTTACCCCATAATTCTGTATTCACGACTATTTCTTTGGGTAAGACCAAAGCCGATATGACTCTGGGTCGTGCAACGACAAATGTAGCAGTTGCACGACAAGGTACTAAAAATGTGTATTTTTTCAGTTGTAGTACTCAGTAGTATTACTAGCCTACTACTATCACTGTAGAAGGATAGGTAATGCAAGACCATAACGCGAATCGTCAATTTCTTTTTTTTTTGTCAAAAACTCAGTGAATCATGAAGGTGTATCCTAACCACCAAACTAACTAGGCTATGCCTGCAACTAAGTTACATTACCACAAATTCATTCCCTGTACAGAGGATGTTCAAGCAAAAACACAGCTTGATTAAAATTGCAATTTCAAGATGGTAGTTTAGCATCTAAAACAGTTAAAATGATTTAAATTAGGTAAGACAAGTGTATCGTTAGACAAGTGTGGTAAATAATGCATGCTCTATAGCCAACTTATAATGCCATGATTTAGTGTCGCCGAGTTTGTATATTATTATGTTTATTTTCTGTAAAGAAATGTATATATTATGATTGCATATAATGATTGAAAGGAAATCAGGCGCGTAGCCAGGAATTTGCCAAGGGGGGGGCGAAAATGTAGAAAAATTTTCAGAGCCGTAGATACGGCATTGCATACTATCTAAGCATAGCGCCACCATGGTTGGCGCGAAGCGTACAAGAAAATTTTGGCTGAAAATGCCTCCCAGATCGCTGGAAATGGCACTTCCCAGGCCTTGTAAGTTGCATCTTAGCATTTTCTCTTTTGAAATTACTAGCGATATCATACAAACATTCAAATTTTTTTTTAAAAATATGCTCAAGGGGGGGGGTGGCCGCCCCCTTCGCCCCCCCCTTGGCTACGCGCCTGAAGGAAATTAGCAAGATTATTTAATCAGCCGAATAGTAAGGTTCCTCCAGATATTGTCTGAATCATGCTATCTCTGCCAAAGGCAGTCTACAGCGAGTTTAACCCTTGGCTAAGCCGGAACAATCACCTAAAGCCATATATTGGACCTTTCCAAATTTATAATCACAATCAAACAATATAACAAGCTCTATGATCTGAATTTATCAACATTTTGGTCAAAATGTTAGAGTCCGATTATATACAGTATTAGATTCACAAAGCACTGCCTATGGTGACGATCTACTGTAAATCATCATTTTCAGTTTTGACAGGTTCCCTGCGATCACATTATTATGATGAGGTACTTATTTTCCATAGGAAACCCTTTGGTAAAGAATGGTAAAGAAAAGAAACCCTTTGGTAAAGAATGAGCAAATTAAAGTTTTGTTTATAGACAAATCAACAGGTACAGGCATGTTTTAATAACAAGCATGTTCACGCATTTCCCCTACTGTACATTGTAGCAATCAAGTGCTGCAATCTCATAATGTAATGTGATATAATGTAATGAAACGTACCTGTAGGCCAGTAGGAGCACAGACACATGAGCTCTTACCTTTGCACTGAGCATACAGTGTTATACCACAGAGCTTGTTCTGTTTAAAACAAAAACATGTTGAGATCTGTAAAGTTTTTACTTGAATATTGTACACTGAATGTTTGGTATTTCACCACTAAAATCACTCAATTTTTTCCAAAGCAAGTTTCACACGCATTAAATCCAAACACATTTTATAATGAACAACTTTTCAAAACCTAATCAGCCTAGGGTCAGAGAATAAGGCCCAACCCGTGATGGGTAAAGCCATTTTACTAAGATCTGAGTAATAATTTCGCAAAATGCATGATAGTCACTTAAAACATGCCCCAAATAATTGTCAAGCAAGGGTTCCTGCTTATTCGAAGTCACAAAGTTCTCCCAACTTTAGCTGACACACATTACTATGTGTCACGTTCTGGAGTTTTTTTTTCAGTGACTTCATTTTTTACTCTTTCCATTTGAAAGTTTGTGAGCTTGTTTTGTGGGATTAAACTTTCCATTTTGCTCATGACAGATCATGAAGTGATGAAACAATATAATTTTGGTAATATTAAGTAGTTCCACGATCAAATTGTGATAGTATTTGCACTTGACACCATTTTTTATTTCTGTAACAACTGTATGTTTGTGATGGCAAGAGTTAACAAACAGAACATTAAAACAGAATATGTGACAGGGACTAGTGTCATTAATATTTGTTATAGTGATGAATTTCATTGTATCAGTTTCCTCTTCATTTTACAGGACAGAGAAAGATGCTTCTGCTTGGTCCAAAACTAAGTTAAAGGATCTTCTTTTAGACCTCAAAGTTGTCACCAGTGAAGGTAAGCACTATGCAACTTGGACAAACAGCACTTAGTAACTTTAGTGTTGGTCAAAGTAAGATCTAGCATAGCACAGTAAGTTGTAAAATTGACTCAGTAATTTATAATTTCATGAAGTCAGTCCAACAAACATTTTACAAACAAATCTATTGCAGTATTTCCCAGGAATGAAGTGACACTATGATAAGGAAGAATAATGAAAATAATTCACAGGAAAAGACCCAGTTTAGTCAGTATTTTTTATCAAAGTACCTGAAATGCAGATAGTCATTTTGGTAATGGAGTGCATACATTTACAATAGTTTAGAGAAATTAATCTGATAATGAGTAAAATTTGTATTAATAACCAACTTGTGCTTTGGGGACCCTTCTCTTAACTTAAAACAACTTTTGTCAGCATTCAAAATGTAAGTGAATGGATGAATCAAACAGTAAGATACATTAACACCGACAGACAACATAAAACGACTTTTTGTATCTGGTATTATGTATCAGTCTGTCCATTTTGTAGTCATGGCAACTCCTTTTTTTACTTCTTGTTTTTGACAGGAGAATGTGAAGTTACAGAAGTCAGCAAGTTAGAAGGAGAGGCATCAGCCAGCAATAGAAAGGGAAAACTAATATTTTTCTATGAATGGGTGCTTACCTTAGAGTGGCAAGGTAGGAAATGGCAAACACCCTTTTCATAGCACTTCATGTTGGTGTTTGTAGCTACTGGGTAATTCAATCACTTAGATGTTTTCAGAAAGATTAATTTTGTTCTTATGATGATGTTATGTCTTCTAGTTTCCTAAATGTTGAACATTCATGTATGCCAAGAGTCACTCACAGTCCATATTCTGGATTGTCTAATACTGTAGTATATGTTATTTTGTACTGCACCACTCGTTTGATAAAGGAATTAATTGAATTAATTGAATATTACAAGTTTGCAATTAAACAATTTCAAGTCCGGAATCAGATGGACAGTATGTGAAATTTGCCCGTGTTAATTTTACAGGTTTATCATATCATTGTTCTTCCTTTACCTTCTGGGTTCTGCTTGCTATAAAATGTACTGATACAGTAACCATTCATAACAGTTCATGGACCAAACTTCAGCAGTGGTTCTGATATGTAAACTAAACAAGGCTGGGTATAAATACAGTATGAATGAATATAGATCTAGGCTAAGTGTTAATCTATGTTTTGAAAAAAAATGAACCAGCTTCTCCAACACCATAACCTTCTGTTTTATCATTAATGCCAGGAATGAGCATTCAGCTATTTTGTTGCTGTAAATGTGACCTGCTGGTTTAATGTATGTGTGTAATTCTTTTGCAGGTAACTTGAGTGGATGCGACACAAAACTGTCTGGTAAAGCAGAAATCCCGAACCTGAGTGATGAGAATGATGCTGAAGACGTAGATGTAAGTCAAAGTGGAGGTTTAGTCTTCAAATATTGCTACAACTGTCAACTTTTAAGATTCAATATTTTGATCAGGTTGAAAACTGTACAATTGTTTAATCAGCAATATGAAGGAACCAACGAAAAGTAAATAATGCTGTCTGTGTGAGTAGCTTTGTAAACTGATGGTCAAAAAAATGATCTAGAAATATATGATTTCAGTGGGGAGGGATGGGGGAGGGGGAGGAAGAAAGATCAGGGAAAGTTGAAGAAATATCAAATTTTTAGAGAGTGATTTTCTTTCAAGTGACCTGTAATTTCAGTCTGGTTTACTTATTGAAGACAACAAGTCACTGTACCTGTTGTTTAATTGTTAAAGGTTCGTTAAGGATTGAAGCTGACATTTAGTACTACCGTAATCTCTTGCTAGTTTTTCCCTTGCCGGTGAAGAAAGGTCAGAAAATACATTAATGATGTTTAATTGAGAATGTCTGACAATCGTTACAGAAACACATAAAAATCCTGTCAAAGTTTTGTGTCCAAGTCTGATTTCTGCTTTAAGGTTTATACAATAAATTGTCTGTGATAATGTAGTTTTCGTACCACATACTGTTTAGCATTTTGCTACATGTGTTTTAATTATAAGCAATGGTGCCTGGTTTGCAAACCCATATATGATTTGGGCATATAGTGTGTATACCCACTTCCAAGCGAGATCAGTGATGGATCATTATTATTATTATTTTTTTTTTTCCAAATTTTATTTCAACATTCTTTCGTTGCATAAATTATAATTTCAACATTCTTTCGTTGCATAAATTATAAAGGAACATAACATGAAAATAATTTATACGATTGATGAAGTCTTTACGAAAATAAGAGATTGCATTTCTTAAATGCATTATGTTATGTAAAGATGGATCATTATTGAAGGAGTATTAGAGGTTGAATGACCCAGTGAAGATGTTTTTAAGCTTGTTTGTTTTGCCAACAGGTTACCATAACTGTAAAGACCAACACTGAAGAGGCAAATAAATTAAAGGACATGATGAGGAAAGATGGCATCAAATTAATCAAAGAGAAATTGGGCGACTACATCGACAGTTTAAAAGTGGGTCAGTACAAGGATCACATTTAGTTCGTTTCTGATTTTAGTTTAAGTTTCATCAGATTTTCTGTTGGGTTTTGGCATTTCTTGCTCTATACTGGTTTGCGTGTACACATTCAACCTGTAGAAATTTCAGTGTCTGCATGCCTAGAAATATGTTATGATTTTTTAAATTGAAGGCCATATGTTATTTTTTTAAATTGCATGTTTGCATGTATGTTAGTACCATTGTCCATATCCTTTTTTTTGTAACAGAAGAGAAAAAGAAAACTATAGAAAGAGTGAATTTGAGTAAATAATGTATCATAATGTAACCTTCATGCTTAATGTAGCACTTTCAATACATGAGTTACAACCATGTTAGTCTTGGATATTCAAAGTACCGATGGAAGTCAGTTTACAATCTTATTACAGTTGAGTTTGCCATGAAGGTAGTGATTAATTACAACTTTATAAATTACAAGTTATATTCTGTTTGTGGGATCTAATACCAGCAGTTTGCAATTTCAGCTTCCATTTTCTGTTTTCATCACAAATTTTGTAGAGTTTTCCAGAGGAATGATTTTACCTTCAAGTAAGAGCTCTGAAAACAGTCCCAGTCATCAGGTTGCAAAGACGGTTAAAGACAAGGTGAGATGTTACTTTTTGTTTAATTATTTAATTTTTGTTTCGATTTTGTTTTAATAATCATCACTTAAATAAGAACCATCATGTTTGGTTTTGATAACAGACAGCTTTTTGTCTAATTCCTGCATATCATTTTGTGAAATTACATTATGGTATGAAATTACAGTTGTTAACTCTTAAAGCGACTTTCTGCATCGGTTTGGTAATCTTCAATTCTGATTGATATTCTGGTTATTCTGTTTATTAGGGCTGACTGAGAGAAAAAGTTGAAACATTGAAAGTAATTATTATTAGTTAAAGGGACACTGGTCAGGTAGACAAATGTTTTCAAATCTAGCTTTAAAAATCTTTGGTATTATATGGTAATTATGTACATTTGTAATGATGCTGTATGAAACTGCAGTTGACTGCTCACTATTTTGGGTACTGCTTGATAGGCATGGCAAAAATGCCGGAAAGGGTCAGCTGAATACAAGCATGTGGTTAAAGCTTGAATCACTTAAAAGAATAGTTCTGAGGTGTTTCATATTTAAATGCAATTTAACCCAAAACTGCCAAACAATACTTCACCAAAGCATGTACTCATATGAATTACAGAAAGATATGACACATGAATATAACCTCGACCACCCCAAAATTTTAAACTGTATGGAAAAGGCTATGACAACACAGATTCACTTTGTGTGCATATCCAACCCTATGGTGGACTACAAATGTCATTCCACTCAACCTGTAAATGAGGTAAATATATGCTTTGGTGAAGTATTGTTTTAGATGTTTTGGGTTATCTATGGTTAGTATGAAAAACCTCTGAAGTACTCTTTTAACGAACTGAACAATGGTCTGCCATAGAAATGACCTATTGATACTTATTCATGCGGTTATTTCAGGTGAATTTTGTGATTTCAAAGTAATTTCTCCATCTTAAGTTTGCTTTTATCCTCCTTCATACTTTTCCTTCTCCAAACTTACAAGAAACAGTGAATGCCCCATGATGGTTTTCATTTGAAAATGCAGCCAAATTGTCTCTCTTTGTCCTTATCTCTGATGACGTCTATCTTGTTTCCCTTTTGTTTACAGATGGTTATCAACACAAACAGTGCAAATGTGAAGAAAATATCCGACATGGGAATCGGTGTGAAAATTGATACTAAAGTCTTGACTCTTCAAGAAGAGTTTAAATGCTCAGCTGAAGATCTGTATGAAGTTTTCACAGATCCTCAGGTAAAGCTGAAGTTTTGTGGAAAAAAAGTAATAATAATACATGTTTATTATTGTCGGAAGCATGGATTCATAAGATTTGAATATGATCGCTTCGTTAAGTTTTGTTATTATATTTGTAAATATTCTTGATTCAAGTATGTTTTTTTTGTTTTTATTACTGTTTTTGTTTGATGTTCAAGACAAGATTCTAAAGTATGAAATCTGCCACGACGAGCTCTTGACACTTGTTTTAAATATGTTGTCACAATTGGATTTTTAGCCGACAAAAGTCTCATATGTTCCATTTGTTATGAGGCGGTCATGAGAAAAATGTTAGTATCGAAATGCCATGATTTAATAAAAAAGAAAAAATTCAGTACAAGTTACTGTTTCTATTCCTATTCTTATTCTGAAAGCTGTTCTAGTTTAAAATTATATGAATTGTCTTAAAATGCTCTTTGCAAGGCTAAATCTTGCAAAGGATGATGTTGGCCCCACAGTCTAGGTCTAAAATAACAAGATGTTTTACTTGCTCAGGTAGAAATGAAACTTGGATGTTCAATAAAAAGTGACCATTCAATCTCATTTCATATGAACCTCTGCAGCAGTGTTTTTTGGATGTTATATCAAGACATATCCTACTGCATAATTGGAATAGTTTCTTCTTATTTGGTCTATTTTACAGAGGGTTAGAGCCTTTACCAGAGGGGATGTCACAATGGAGTTAGAACCGGGTGGTAAATTCGTACTTTTTGACGGGAACGTATCTGGCACTTATGTTAAGTTGGTAAGTACATACAGATAGAGATACAAACCAATACAAATAGAGCCATCTATAATGTTTGGGATCAAGACTTAGCTGATCAGTGACTGTCATCCTATTCCCTAGATAATAAACTGCAAATGTGAAAAGTAGTAGTTAAAAAAATGTTAAAGGGGTGACAATGGTTCATCATCATTCTGCTTTTTAGCTCATACCAGCATGCTGGTGTGAGCTATTGTTACAGTGCGGCGTCTATCACTCTATCACTCTATCACTCTATCATTCTATCACTCTATCACTCTATCACTCTATCTGTCAACAATTGGTAAAACCGCTCCCACTCGCACAGTGTTTAATGGAATTTCATGAAACTTGGACACAAGGACCATTGGGTATAGGGCCATCAGAGATGGTCTGAAATTTGGGGTCAAAGGTCACTTGTGGGCCGTAATGGGCCATTTTGTGGAAATACGCAAAATGCTTCTTCTCCTACAGATTCCATGGTACAATGTTGAGGGTTTGTCACGATAGTACTATGGTAGTTTTACCTTCAGGGTGTTCATGAATTTGAGATCAAAGATCAACTAGGGGTCTTTTGTGGCCCGGGCCGCGGCCCTATATTTTCAAATTGCTTCCGTTCGTACAGTGTATGGCCAGTTATAATGAAACTTGGTCACAACGTTCCTCGGGATAAGGGTTACGAGGGGTGTTCGGAAAATTGAGGTCAAATGTCATTTAGGGGGTCATCGGGGGTCATTCTTTGTAATATTTTCAAATATCTCTATCTCTTCGAGATTTTGATTGATCACATTCAAAGTTGAACTGATGATTGTTGGATTGTGTATGAATAAGGTGATGCCTAATAATTTTTGGTCAAAAGTTAATTAATTACAATTAATCCCCATTGTTTAAAAAAATCTGAGCCTTCACCTTTTTGCCAAAGCTCCTTTAATTTGTCTCCCAGTCTCTGCAGTGTTTGTTTACATTTGTGGTTAAGCTCTGCAGAGGCTGTTAGTGGAATTAAAGCAGGATTGGGAGTTGTTATTAACTGTTGAACTGTAAGCATGAGAGCCCTATAGCCAATCAGCACTTGCCGATTCTTAGAAGTCTTTGAGCCTGAGGTACAGTATGTAGGCAGCCAGCCAAAATTTTGGGAAGGCTTGCTTGTGAAGTTATGTCTGCTCAGGTAGAGGGGAGAAAGTTTAATAGGGTAGGTCAGTGGTATTGTTTGAGAGAGTGGGTAAAATAGGATTTAAAGGGGGAAAATAGGAATTATAGCCAGTGGTGTGGCCAGGATTCTGCTAACGGAGGCGGGGGGGGGGGGGTTATCGCCGTTTTGAGCTAGGGGTATAAATTTGTCTTTGAACCTAAAATGTTTGGCCTCATGTGCCCAAAATTGGTGGAATCTGAAAAATGGCCTGAAATTTGGTGGGCCATAAAGTTTTGTGGGCCCTACATTTTTGAGCTCGAAAAGGTATGAGCTCTGCACCATTGGTGCTCTAGTTTCTTTTTGGACCTGGAGTGAGTTCTTTTTTTTGAAGGCTATGATTGTTTTTCATATTGTATCTTACTTCCCACTACTCAAATTACTAAGTTTTGGTATTTACTCTTTTAAAAACTCCCTGTTCTCAATGTTTAAAAAACTCCCTGTTTAAAAGCTGTTCTCCTTTTAAAAGCTCTAAATGGTGACTTGGTACTTGTTCTCAGCAGTGATTGAAGGAAGCAGATTCACCCTGTTTCTTCAAATTAAAATTAGGCTAGGGTTGGTTATATCTTCTATACATGTGCATGGTAGGGTCTAACTTCGTCTTCACACTGAGTCAGTATTCTGAAAAATTTGGAAGGCTCGTCTGGCTAATACTGTAGTATAGGCAGTGTTGAGAAATGCATCAAAACTTCAAATTTGTTAATCAATAATATTATCTTCCTCTTTGGATAAATGATTTGTGTAGTATATGAAAAGACAAAAATATCTCTAGCTCAAAAAAGTTGTTATAAGGCTGTCTGTTATCAGACAACTTTTGCTCCTGGAAGTTTCTTGTAATATATTGAACGCTACAACTATTACGTATCAGGTCAAGAAAGCTAAACGACTATGGTTTATACAGTATGTAAGGTTGACTTCAACTCACTGCAACGATCACATTCGGTTTATTCATTCACATAAGACAAACAGAAAGTCAGTATTTGGTTCTTGCACATTTAAAAGTATGACTCAAGAATCTCTTTCTGCATACCTTTAACCCAATGGGTTTCTATAATTGTATACATATTTGTTCTAATAAATTTTGATCAACATTTCATCCAAAATTTCAGGCCTTAACAATTTTTTATTTTATTTCATCTCGCAGGAGCGAAAGAAGCAAATTGTTCAAAGGTGGAGGTTCAAATCCTGGCCAGACGGTGAGGCATTTTCGTATATACTTGAGTAACAAGAATACAGAGTTCATAATTAATGAAATTTCTATGTTTTATCAAGAATTAATGAACATTAGTCTATAGTTGATTTGTGGTTGTATTTATCTTTTGTTGGAATATTTTCAGGACTGTTTCATGTTCAGGAAGAATTGTCTAACTTTTCTCTGTTTACTCATATTTAATCTTTGTAACGTTTGACCTCCTCTACAGAGCACTACTCCACTGTAACCTTAGAATTCGAACAGAAGCCAGACCACACCTTATTAAAGCTACGACAGACCGAGGTGCCTGCCAGTGACTTTGAACGAACGTCCCAAGGATGGAAGAATCACTTCTGGAGAAGCATTAAGAGCACCTTTGGACTTGGTGCAAGTCTGTTTTGACGAAGGCAACACCATTAGTAACAACTTCAATGAATGGAAATGATAGAAACAGTGGAAAAGTTATGTGGTTGTCATGGTGGAAAGGAGAATTTTGCTTTGAAAACATTTGAGATGTTTTAGATGTTTAATGCTTCTTCATTCATTAGGGAATTATCAATGAGCTATGAATGATAATGTTGGTGATGAGAAACATTTTACCAGCCTTTCATTTGCTTAATGCATCTCAATAACTGTTCAGTATTTGATTGCAAGAACAAAAACAAAAGAAGACAAAATGGAAAGCAAATAGCCATTTAGAAGAGATGTCAATGCAATGTTCATTAGCCGTTGTCAGCACCTTATCTTTACCTATCTCCACACCACAACCATTGCATATTACTTGTATCACGTCAGTGTGGGACGCTGCAATGATAATAACCCTGCAGTAGCTTTTAACATGGTTGGGATGCAGTAAGAGTTATCACGAGCTCAGACCACAGTATTATTTATCAACAGCTGAACATAGTACATCTGCCAGTTGTATACCTTGTAAATCACCCTATCCTCCCATTGCATTATGTGAAATATAAATAAAGGGTTATTAAATATTATTTAACTATTCATTAGCAAGTTGTCATGATGTGGTGTAGAATAGATGTACAATTTTCAAAATGCACATTTTAGTTAGATTTGTAGAATAAGAGAGGCCAATATTCTTAACTTGTAAGATGATTATCAATTGACCTTTACATCAGAAGTTGCTAATGTCCGGAAGAATGCTTATAGTGAGCCACCCGTAACATCTTGTGTAAATACATATCAGAGTCAGTGTTAGGATGTGTATAGTGAGGAGGGGGGACTATAAGTAAATCTCAAGTAAGGACAAATCTTGTGCTGTGCCTTTGTTCAAGGTCAAAGTTCAAGGTCAAAACTGGTATCTGTTCTAGTTTGATAATCACAGAGGTCAGGTGGCTTAAAACCAGCAGTCATTGTTAAGATAGGAAAACGGACTTACTCAAGCATGTTAGTGTGCAATGAAAGGCATTTCTGAGATGAATTAATCAAACTGTCGTACCTTGGGTCAAGTGACGATGTTTGCATAGTCGTTATTAAAAATAAGGAGTTGCTAACAGGTGGATGTGAACTTGGAAAAAACATACCATGTCTGACATAGTTTTCAGGATTTTCCATAGATTACTTTACTCATCATAGTATGTCGTCATTCTTATCTTGTTGGATGGTTCTTTCATGATGGTAGCAGCAAAACAAGATTTTTATTTGTACATACAGTTTATATCAGTGGATGTTTGCTCACTAGACAGGGTCAGAAATAACATCAGTGAAAATTGGGTTGATTTGAAATGCGGGGTTGCTCCTTGGGTGTAATAGTTGCACACAAAAGTTAATTGACGGTGAATTCCTTTGTTGGCAATCCTTGTTTTTTGAAGATCAAAGAGAATATGTGTGAGGTTCTAGCATTCATGTTAAAGTTCTCAATGGCTGAGTGGTGAGCAGGTCTGTAGCAACAACCAAGTAATGATTACATCTATGCACTTTGAATCGTTCACATTCTTTACATATAGTCCAATGTTATTGATGATATACAGTATGTTATTGATGATGTGTCCAATGTTATTGATGATTGTGTTTGGTGCTTCTCACCAACTTTGAGGAAGAGGCTTTAAAACCAAATATGCAATTTAGTAAAACAAGATATTGGAGAGCCATCATCACTCTTCTTCTGCTCTCATCAAAACAAGAATGAGGAGAACCAAAAAGTTTGTTTTAGTGATGAAAAGAAAAACCGATACCTTTTCCACCTTCCGATGATTATAAACATGAAATAAATTGAATAGCATGAAGAAGAGGTATATATATATATATATATATTATATATATTGGCAATCAGTTTAATTCGTCATGTTTCCATGGGAACCGCCATTGCTTTGAATGTGAATAATTGCATATGTATAGGGAGCACATCCACCTGGAGTGATTTGTGGTATATATGTAGAAGATTGTGTAATCTGTAAAGCTTACTTACTGCTTTGGTTCTCATTTGTGTTGTTTTATTGAATGTAAGGAATAAAGAATAATTCAAGTGTAATTTTTTCTTCAGTTTTGCTCATTTTGTGTTTGTTTGGCTGTTTTGGGGTTTTTTGATTTCTACACCGACACAAATATTTGCTACATGTGCAAAATGGTTAGAAAAACATTCAAAATCCCGAAACCAACTTTAATGTTTGTTTGACAGATTTGTACTACATATAAACATAAGCACTGTATTCACAAATCTTGTGTTGACCAAACAGAAAAGGAAGTCTTTACTTAAGTATTTTTTTTATCATCAAGTGATGCCTATGTTGGCTATGCATGATGCCTTTAAAGGCATTGAAGACTCGCCCCACACCGCGCTCTGAAAAAGTTAACTTTCCGTTGTTAGCATGTGCAGTTTTCTGCTTATCGCTACAAAATGCAGACAGTAATGAAAAGTGATACCTTGTTATCTTTAGCTGGACCTGAGATGTCCATCGCTGTATCGTTTGTACACTGTGCTGTGGGTATTGACCGCAGCTATATGTACTGACTGTACACTATAGTGTCTAATTACCGAAGGTAGCAAGCTGTGTGCGTATTTCTGGGATCAATGGTGGTGTCTAACACTTCTGTTACACCTCATTCGAAACTAGGTCAGATTACCGGCATTAGACGTTTCTTTTTGCGCGATTCTTCACACCCTTTAAGTATTTTTTTTATCATCAAGTGATGCCTATGTTGGCTATGCATGATGCCTTTAAAGATGTGCCCACTGACTGATCTTGAGGGCAGCAGTTAGGTCACTACGTCTTTATGCAATGCATTACAGAATTGACCTTTATCAGTAGCCTGTTATGAATACTACCTTGTGTGACTTCTGTAAAACAAATGGAAAAACAACTTTGAAATCAGTTTTAAGATAGTCTTAAGATAGTTTCTCTTTTTATTTGAATACTACCTTATTGCAAACAAACTTGATTTAATCCTTTGGTTCTGATAAATATTTACATAATAAAAACAGTCATTCTGAATACCTAAAACACATGATCAGGAAATACATTACAAAATACATTGAGATATAAAACTGAAAGATCTAAACAATATTAGATCACAATAACATAAGGCTGGGAATAAAAGGGGGGGGGGGAACGAAAATTATCTGAATACATGACATTAATAGAATGGGGCACTAAAAACCATGACGATAACAAACAGGTTCAAACTGAAATTTACTTGAAAAACTTAAATGAAACTGTTGACAGGAATATAAACTTGAAAGAGACTTCCTTTACATGGACATTCACAAAAAAAACTCAAAGTTGATTTGAGAATAACTGACTCTTATTTAAACGCTCTTACTTAAATGCATCAAAATTCTTTGGATAAAAGGAAGGTTGTGGTTCAAAGAGTGGCATAAATACAAGTTATTGACCAAACAAATTCAGAAATGATATTTATGCAAATACACAAAATGGGGTGCTACCTAGGAGGGATATACCTTAATGTAATCTTTGTGATACAAAGAAATAATTATAAAACTTCTATATCTTTGCAGTAGGTTTAAACTGTTTTTAAAATTACTCTTTTTCTCTTCATAATGTTTTTTGAGGTAAAACTCTAAGATATGCAGTTTAATAAATAAGCAATGAAAGAAAGAATACATTAGATAATTAAACATAATAATGAACATCAAATAAATATTTTTAAATTTTCTAGCTATTTATGATTTCAGTGCCGTTGAAAGATCAAAATGTGTATACTTAATAAATTAATAATTTAATTAATCTATAAAAAATATAGGTTGTTTTTCTAAAGCTCTCATTTAAATTTAACTCGTAGCCTTACGTGATGTCTACCTGTCAAACAAACTTGCCTATCAAGGCACATATTCCAAAGAGTCTGTATGTCACCAGAAATAAAGAAACAGGAGGAATATTAGTTTAAAAAAAAAGAGAGAAAACAAAAAAGACAATAAAACACATGCAAAAGATGAATTAGTGGCTCACAAACTCAAGGAAGATAATTTTCAGTTTTGTAAGAGCAAAAAACTTTCCTTATGGGATGTCTTAATAGTTGAATAGAATACATGATATATGGGTGTTAACTTACTTAAACAATGATTGAATGAATGAACTCATGAAAGCAGATTCATTAATACTTATCATCAGAACTATACTGTGAAGTCATAATAAAACCCTACACAAGCTAAGGTCACTCTCAAAGTAAGTATAGATAGTATATAGTAAGGTGTCAAAATTAGAAGTCAGATGCTTTTTTTTTATAATTTGGATGATTATTAAAACGAAAAAAAGAAGAAAATTATGACTTTGTGCTAAAATAAAGTAAAATGTTCCTTACAGAGAATATTCTTTCTTTAATAGTCAAATAATTGTACCGCATGATTCTTACTGTATATTATTTGTGCATAAAAGTGAGTAACCCCTTTGGTAAGTCGGCCGGTAAGTCGGCAAAACTGAATTTCAACTGAGGTCTTTATTTTTTTGTGTTTTTTCTTGTACATTATTCTAAATAAGCTATATTCACTTACATACATACAGTACTAAATATAAACAGTACTGTCATTGAATTCAGTTCACCTTTCACAATAATGTCATGAAAAGGGTTTCTCAGAGTGACTAGAATGGTTTGCTAAACTCCTTCTTTAAAATGTGATATCTACTAAAACTGCACCACTGCTACATTGATTGAACAGAGAGAAAACAGTTCAGGACATACCAGCAAAATTCCAGGCACAGGATGGTAGAGTGCAAAGCAAAAGTTAGAAGCCTGTACACAATGTGTCCACTATCGGTCATTCAATTGTCCACAAGAATGATAGAATGTAAATATATATTATATATACTCCTCGTTGACGAGAGTGTTTCCTTAACACATGGAGCAACGGCTGTGATTGACTTTAATCACTGGACAGAAACAGTATTATAAAATATGGCAGATGTGTTATGTTCGTTCCACATTGAGATAAATAAATGCTTTATGTCGGAGGAGGCCCGTTGGTATAATGTAGCATCGGTTGAAGAGAATTGGCAAAGTTGTTGGCAAATTCGCAGCAATATTCGTCATCCGTCAATGGAATCAAACAAGCCACGCCCAGAAGGAGGAGCATCAAAATTTGTAGAGGAAGGGCCGCACAGCAGACTCTAGTGAGAAACGCCCGTCGAATTCTATATCTGGGCGTTGACGCAAGTAAACTGAAGAAAAAATGGAAAATAATTACAGTGACAGTTTTGATGATCAGTTGTTATAAAGAATAATTCAAATTTCAAGAAAGGGAACGGAAAAAAAAAAATCACAAATTTTGACTGAAAAGTATATAGTTACTTTCTATTTAAGTGAAGTGAAACAACCTCAACAGATCCATATCAGGAATATCGTAAGGTATTCCTCCTCAAATGGGATACATCCTTTCCAAACTTGAGGATGAACGCATTTTTGAGGGCATTATGGTTAAGTGGTTAAGGCAGTGGACTTGTGATCTAAGGATTACAGGTTCGAGCCCTGGCCAGATCATTGCGTTGTGTCCTTGGGCAAGGCACTTTATCTCCATTGCCTCTCTTCACCCAGGTGTATAAATGGGGACTTGCGAGGTGACTTCTAAATATAGTTGCGTGCGCCGGTTTGTGGCTGCACCCTATGGGAACCCAGGGGACACGTGGCTGTGGTGCACTGTGGTGCCCCAGGAGAGATTGTTTGAATTGTGCACACTTTGGTGTGTGGGTGTGACAAGTTACCAATGACCCAGGGTTAAGTACAGCGCGGCGAGACTTTATTGTAAGTTGCGCTATACAAGAACTGTTAATTATTATACAAGGTTGAATGTGGATAAGCAAGCAGACAAGATGTAACAAAGATGAAATGTTAACAATCTTTATAAGACAAGTACAATTTATTCTAATGAGACAACTGACAAAATGGGATCACTATCTTCCTCTCTCCCAACTAGAATCCAGGTTTCACATACCTTCATAATCAATATGAGAAGCTAACATCACCATGACAGTATCAAACGGAAACATATTCAAACATCAATCATAAGAGATTTTGCCAAAATATGAGCAAAATGACAGCAAGTACAGTTACAACATTAAAATTTAAAAAAAGTGAGTTCTTTCCAAACATGTTTGTTTTTCACAAGAAAGATCTTTGGAGTAAAATGCAAAATATGAATAATGTTTATAAGCAAACGACTTATGAATGATGCCAACCCCTCTCCTCCCTTCCCCAC
>KN887597.1:24356-64516 GCA_000934455.1 Apostichopus parvimensis | reverse complement strand
CCAGTTTCAACAGATCTGAAAGACTCAGAGGAGCACAACTTCTTCATCTAGCATTTTTTTTTACAAAAAGGAAACATATCCTGGTACTAGCACAAGGGTTTGTTGATAATCTCAATAATACCTGGGAGAATATGTTTTTGATAAGTTGGAATATATGCTGTGTATCTATTTCATTATAACTGCGGGAAACAAAACTTTCAAAGGATTCTAAATCCATAAAGCTAGCAGAAATAAACACCAACTTTCTGCCACTCGGGCTAGTATCTAGAAGGAATTTGTTCGACTTGTAAACTCAACGATAGCAAGAGGGTCCAAAAAAGTGACAAACAGCGGCTCAATTCAGCCACTGTTTAGCAAAATATTTGGAGACCTGTTCTTCACAGACATTGATTGCTTTACATGTTAATACTTTGATAAGTCTGGTGTTTGTTGGTGTTCTGTATTCACTGTATGACCTTCCGTGTAAGCACAGCCACTTTATAAAGAAGCTAGTTTAAATACTAGACTAACTGATCGCTTTATTTGGTATCTTTCAAAGAATGCAACAAAAATAGTTGATGGTCGCAAAGCAATGAAAGCTGCACATCCCCATTTTTGAAAATCAAGCTACAGGACTGAATTACCCAAACATTAGTATCTTTCAAAGAATGGAACAAAAATAGTAGATGGTTGCAAAGCAATGAAAACTGCACATCCCCATTTTTGAAAATCAAGCTACTGGACTGAATTACCCAAAACTTAGTATCTTTCAAAGAATGGAATAAAAATAGTAGATGGTCGCAAAGCAATGAAAACTGCACATCCCCATTTTTGAAAATCTAGCTACTGGACTGAATTACCCAAAACTTGGTAACTTTCAAAGAATGGAACAAAATGGTTGTTACTGGTCACAAAGAAAAGCAAAGATATATAGATAGAAGCAAATCATAAAACGGAATCAATTCAATTGTGTTTAACTCATTTCAGTCACAGTATAATGTTCGCTTGATTATCTTTAAGCGGAAAGAAATATTAGTAACACAGCAATCAAAGCTTAAAAAATTAGTCTTTAAACAGGAAGTGAAAATAAATACATATTTAAGAAGTCAATCATGCATGTCAAATCATAGCAAAAACAGTCAGCCCTAAACAGAAACACTCAATGTCAATGTCATCTGTGACATCACAGACATATTTAAAAAACATTGGTAACAAAATGTGTGTTGTCTTCGAGTGACTAGATTACATTAGGTAAAATTATGGAGATATAATTCTCTGGAGTTATAAATATGGAGTTATAATTCTCTGGGAGTTATTGCCAGGACCTGGGTTGATGATTCTATGTTTCCACTCAGGAAGATTAAATAAAAATCAGGACATTGTCCTGATTTTGATTTAATTTGATTTAATCTTCCTATATGTCTGCTTTAATTATGGAATTAGACGATGTTTTAAATTTTGGTGGAGATGTTGACGATGGTAATGAAACATTAAAAAACGACCAAAGAAAAAAGAAACATCAACAGAAAAAAATCAAACAAATAATAAGTTGAAACTAAAACTAAAAGAAATTATGTAAATTCACATCAAATTAGACAAACCTTATTAAGTCACTTACACAAGTCTAGCTGAACAATCTTGCTATGGGATACACATGCAAACAAAAAAGGGTATCACAAAATTGTCAGGTTGATTTGAAGGGGGAAAAGAAAACCAACGAGAAAAATATTGGTGAGTTGTGAAGGTTTTATGTCACAATACTTGATACTGTACATGACATGATACAGGGTACTCAATATCCATGTGATTTGGCCAAGAAGATATCAAGATTTAGGGGCCACAACTGGAAGCCTTAAATTCCCCTCTCGATTAAAGAGAAACAGTTTTTCTTCTTTGTAATCTTCTAATAATTCCATGGAAGTTAGCAACAACGGATTATCAGAATTGCTAGTGAGGGGAAAGTACCTTTATGTTAAATTTCAATTTGTTTTGAAGGAAGGTATACTAAAAGCAAATGAAATAGTCCGTCACCCTTGATTAACTTTAAAATCTCCCTTCCGTGCCGGTCTGCAACAGAACTACTGTCCAAGTTACTTAAAACAGTGCAGGTTGAGTGATGCGAGAAATCTTCTCATAAGATACAAATCTTCATGTTTTGATGGACAATCAAGCTGATGTAAAAACGCCTGGGTAGAAATACTTCTGCTACTTAGCAGAACTCGTATTTTGCGATAATTTGATGTGAAATATGGAAACAAATCTATGAAACAATCAATGAAAACTATGACCTGATTATAATATAATTATATAGGTGTGTATACGATGAATGACATAATATGTAGCACTTAGTTAGATAAAATTGTTGTCTGTAAATGGTCAGTCTGATATTTCTAGGATTAATTTTTTGATTAGTTTATTGATTAATGTTTGTAATATCTTACAAAAAGATAAACACAGACATAGCATGCTAATACAGATGTCACTTCTTTTACAGTGATAATCAGTAATACATAAACAAACAAACTTTATCACACATAGCAAGCATCAATTCATGCTGAGTAAAGAAGTACAAAGTGAGATATATGCTTGTAGCATCAGAATCTGAATGTTATTCTCAATTTATAAACAATCAATCTTCACTGCATTTTCAGTGCTTTCCAGTTGTTTCCATTGTGTTAAAAATGTCAAGGACTTAAAATACGAAACGTTTGTCCCAGAAGAAACAAGTTATCACAGGAACAGATCGCTATGAGAATCTTACTAGAGGACAGGGTTACATCCCTTTCATTGGGGGGGAAAACAATAACTGCCGAGATCAATTTAGGAGATGAATAAACTACTTCATGAATCAACTACATGACACAATGATTTATTATAAATAAACGTTGTTTCCACATTCAATGAAATTTGGTGCACTACAGTTGAATAGGATTCAACACCAGGACTATGATTTTTAATACTTTTTGTTGCTTCTGTTAAATCAGTTCTATGGGATGATATACATGATGTTGCAGCTGAAGCAGAGTATAAGTGGACAAGTTACCCTCTTTGAGAAATGTTTACTCAGGCTCAGCGAACAACCCATGGATATTTGCGCTTTTTCTACAGGAGAAAATACACATTTGAAACATTGGTGAGTCGACGTTAACTTTCCAACGATGGTAGACAACAACATGAATGATGACAGAACCTGCACAAACACACAGTTCGACTTAAACTGAACCGAAACAGATATGACTCAAACGGTGAGAATTCAGGGTAACGTAGCCCTGATTGTTTAAATGCTCATATTGAAGCACACTTTGGCACTTTACATGGTTCTTGTCAAGAAGAAAAGGAAGGATTGGCATGGTATTTTTGATGGGAAATGTAATTCCAAAAGTCACTGGAATACCCAACAGTAAATAAAGAAGAGAACTTTGGTAAGCAGCAAGCAGCATGAAGGCGGGAATACAGTTTAGAATTTTCTGAAAAGGTTTAGACGTAAATATACAACATGCCATTTTTTTTCAATACTCCACACACAAGCAGTTTGGAAATAAATAATAAAAAAGAGCATGTTTGTTCTTGAATGAGCCTGTATTGACTGTGCGATGCTAGTACACTATAGATTGGTTCACAAGTGAAGTAATAGATGAATCTGGTGATCCTGCCAAAGGTTAGAATTCCTACTCACCAATGCATTTTCATATTAACGATATGACATGTTCTGAGCTCATTCATAACTTCTAAATGAATTAAACTCAACAAAACTCCCTGATATCTAGAAACAAATCCATCTCCAGTTGTAAGATGTTACAGGGATTGAGAAAATTGGTTATTAATAAAGCTTTCTTTTTTTTGTACTTTTCAACTAAAATATTTTAAAATTTATATTAAGGATTGCACTGTAATATTGACATGACTTGTGACTTCCACATGTAAGAGCCATGTGCATGTGCATGTCATGCTCTCAGATCATTGTGTGACATGTGACTCTCACACCATGGTCATGTGCCTGTTACGTGGTGTTCGTAGGTCTCTGTATGTACAACATGTGACTTTCACACAACAGTCAGGTGCATGTTACATCAATCTCCCAACTTGAAAGATGTGCAAAACATCATGTTATTTCTGTGTGCACCAGAACCGTGCTATATAAATGGAAGTGCATAAAACCGCAAATGGAGGGTGATTTCAAGCAGTAAATCTGGCAGAGATAAGACTTATTCCCAAACCTGACACTGAGATAAAAAAGGGTGATGAATGACCAAAACAGGTTGACCTTTGATAACTTAAAAAAACTGAATTTAATTTGGGCAGAAGACAAGACCACACTAATTCTCTCACCTCGTCTAGAACAAAGACTGTTGGATCCACCACTGTTTCTAGCATGTCAATGTCCTCATTGCAGCATTTCAGTAATTCTGATGTCCTCTTAGAGATCTCGTGAAGCTGTTTCTGGGTGGACTTGCAATCTTCCGAGTCGACGTCAGCAAAGATCTGATCTGCAATTTCTTTCATCCAAACAACCCTCGGCTGTGACGATTCAAGGAATTTCTTCTTTTGCTGAAATTTGACGATAAAGTAAAGAACGCATATAAATGAGAAAGACGACACAGTCTCCAATAATGCTAGAGTAAAGAAATGTTAAAGCCCTTCCCCCCACCCTGTCATTTAATTGTACTTAATTTTGCTAAAAAGCATCTCAAAAGTACTTTGCTGGAGGTAATTCTGACCCTTAAAATTATTACCGGTGATTGACGAGTGTTAAATTAGGTGATGAGCTCTGTCTGCTTTAAGGAAAATGCTTTAAGTACAAATGCGGTTGAAGTCTGACTGGATTGTCTGTTATTTCAAACTGTAGTATCTACATGGGGGGATTACTAATGATGCTTACCTTTTAACCAGGGTACTAGAATACATTCATTCGGCAAATATTTCACAAATGTACGGATTGAAGGCTGTGGGGGTATTACATGTTATAACCACTAATAAACAGAAGGGTATATTGTGCGTTATATTGCTATCATGGTGGGTTTCATGGCTTGTAAACCCAAACAATTATATTTCTAGAATTATCCTGGTAGTATACAGCGGTAAGGCTTGACTCACCACAAACAAATTATAAGCTTCTTGTAGAGTATCTTGGTCTGCCTGAAGATCGATGGGCTCGTTCTTATCGATAGATTTTTCGCATTCTTTCAGTTTTCTGTCCAAGTCGCTGATGCTCTGGTGGAATTCCTCACTCCTCATGATGGCTAACTGCAGTTCTCTTCTCCAGGTCTCTGCTCTTAGACAGACCGCTTCCCATCGGTGGTTCATCACTTCAAGTTTCTCCTGTAACTCTTGTCCTTGTTCGGTCTCTGGATCTAAGAATTCATTACTGCACAGCTTGATGGAATGAAGGAGAGTCCTGCACGTGTTCAAACCTAACCGGAAATCCTATGAATGAAAAAAAAAAACAAAAGAGAGAAGAAAAAAAACATTATATCCTCTGCTAGCATGAAACAGTTTCTTAAGATGCATACATCGGCAAACTCAAGGTATGTTGGTTTTTAGGTTCTAGCTTCAATTGGAATTTTCACTTTTTAGCATTCAAATTGTAGATTTTGTAGTCAATCTGTTTTATTGCTTTACTCTTCACCAGTGCTTTTAATCGTTTTTCGATCTCATATTTCTGTATATATCTGTAGATGGTATATGTATTTACTGTTTTATGTATTTACTGTTTTATGTCATTATATATTCTAGATTGTTTGTAAAGAGCACAGATGCATCGCGCATAGTGCACTATATAAGATTTTATTTACATTACATGTATTGATACTTGACAACAGAGAAGCAACAATGAAGCAACAAGCCTGGAATAATTTAATAATCAGATCTCGTGTAGCGGTTGAGAAGGCTATGAAACTGTATCTCATGTAAAATACTACTATGGTTACTGTGTGACAAAACTGCAATACATCTTTGCACTTGCATGGCAATTTGCCAATATTGCATAGCTTTTTGCGATATCAAATAAATGATATTCCCTTCAAGTGCATTTTCCATACCACAAATTCCAAACCCCACAATGGTTCTATAAGGGCTCCTTTTTTATCCTACTAATAGTAGCAATATAACATCAGCAGAGAATTTTGCCTGGATGTTAGGCTATGCATGCCTAGGTGCATCTGTTAAAAAAAGTTGTTATAGAACTAGCCGCCATATCGATATTTTGTTTGGATGCAAGATAATTCCATTTCTCACATTAAATTGCAATAAGGCAAGAATATTCTTAGTGCTCGGTTAATTGCAATGTGGCAGATATGTTACCATAGCAACACAACTAGTTGCTCTGATTAAAGCCATTACATCTTTCCCTTGAGAAATCAAAACCTCTCTTACCCTGTACTTCCTGAAACTGTCCTCCAGGTCTTCAATACCGACACCAGAACCCTGTGAGTTGAGCGTATCTTCAGCTTTGTCCAGCCAATTGTTGATTTTGTTGAAGTCTCTCTTAAACTGTTGCCAGTGTTTGCTGTTGTCTTTATAATGACTCAACTTATCCGCCAATTCATCCTGTATGCCTCGCCATCTCTCTGCCAACTCTGCTGAGACCAACAAAATATATATTCACAGTTTCAGATTAACATATTGAAATATTGAAATACTTATAAAATACGTATCAAGACTAAAAATGAACTGAGTGTGGTTTAGTTTCACTGATTTTATTAAAAATGTAGTAGGACCAAAGTGTTAAGACACTTGAAGTCCATCAATGTTTGTTTTAAGGTTTTACACATTCAAAATTTAATTTAATTAACCCAAATGCTTATAAAGCCAATAGAGAAGCTAATTTCAAAACCCTATTTATACAATGAATGTGGATGAACACCAGCTCACACAATCCCTTAATTGTTACCCGTGGATATTCTTCCCAACAATCCTTGTTCCAGCGAGCAATTAACCAATCACTATCATCAACCAGTCAGACAATCTGGGTTTGTGATGGATTTTGAACCAGGAGATAAAGGATTGTGAAGCAGATACAAACTGATTCAACACAGTTTCACATTCACGTAATGCGAGTAACCAGTTTTACATCCAATATTCACATAATGTGAGTAACCACAGTTTCAGATCCAATATTCATGTAATGTGAGTAACCAGTTTCACATCCAATATTCACATAATGTGAGTAACCAGTTTCACATCTAATATTCACATAATGTGAGTAACCAGTTTCACATCCAGTATTCATGTAATGTGAGTAACCAGTTTCACATCAATGTGAGTAACTAGTTTCACATCTAATATTCACATGTGAGTAACCAGTTTCACATCCAGTATTCATGTAATGTGAGTAACCAGTTTCACATCTAAAATTCACATAATGTGAGTAACCAGTTTCACATCCAATATTCACATAATGCGAGTAACCACAGTTTCACATCTAATATTCATATAATGTGAGTAACACATGTGAGTAACCAGTTTCACATCCAATATTCACATAATGCGAGTAACCAGTTTCACATCTAATATTCACATAATGTGAGTAACCAGTTTCACATCCAATATTCACATAATGTGAGTAACCAGTTTCACATCCAATATTCACATAATGTGAGTAACCACAGTTTCACATCCAATATTCACATAATGTGAGTAACCAGTTTCACATCTAATATTCACATAATGTGAGTAACCACAGTTTCACATCCAATATTCACATAATGTGAGTAACCACAGTTTCACATCTAATATTCACATAATATGAGTAACCAGTTTCACATCCAATATTCACATAATGTGAGTAACCAGTTTCACATCCAATATTCACATAATGTTAGTAACCACAGTTTCACATCCAATATTCACATAATGTGAGTAACCAGTTTCACATCCAATATTCTCATAATGTGAGTGGCTCAGCAAGTGAGGCACACCCACATATTTGTTTGTCCTTTGAAAGAATTCACACATGTAAGGAATCCTACTTTGGCACTTCACACATGTAAGGAATCCTACTTTGGCACTTCACACACGTAAGAAATCCTACTATGGCACTTCACACATGTTAGGAATCCTAATATGGCACCTTCAAACATGTAAGGAATCCTACTATGCCACTTCACACATGTAAGGAATCCTACTTTGGCACTTCACACATGTAAGGAATCCTACTTTGGCACTTCACTTTAATCTTTTACCTGTAGCTCTACTCCTGAGTAACTCATCCTCATCTTCATTATCTTCTCCAGGTTGATGTCTCTCTAAGGCCTCAATGTTTACCCTGCAGTCCTTTACAAGTGAAGCCTGGGGAACAACAGATAGCAATATGTTTGAGTGATGACCGTAACATTTAACACGTTACGTATCTGAGTCTGGTGTCTACAGTGTGGTGGTGATTTATCACAATCTAGCAGAAGCCTACTAGATGTGAGGAGATGGAAGGCAAGGATTCGAAGGAACCTAATTATTGAGTCTCCCATTTTAGCCCACCAAAGTCAGATCAGCATTGATGAAATCAAGAAAATTTTTCAAAAGATTTGCCATTAGAACAGTCAAGCATAAATATCAAATTTTGTTAGAGACAAAATTATACTGGATTAAATGGTTGATATAAAAAATGCTCATTTAAGTAGTAGCAAAATTTTTGTAACTTTAAAGATCTCTTAGTAATGCTGAGGGGTGTTCAATTATGTGTGAATATTGTAACTTTGTCTTTACGGTGCAAATAGGCTTTTAAAGCTTTGCTAGCACAAAGCAAAACCTGAATGAGGAAACGATAAAATGTGGACAATGTAAACGATCTGCTCCCTCTAGCAGTAATATCACTCTCTTAATCTAAGAACATATAGGGCCTACTCTAAGAGCAGCTAGAGTTTTTTATCGCCATTGTCTGATGAACTTTGTTCAAATGGGAGGGAACAGGAAACTCCCAACGATCTCATACTTACAAATTCTTCGTACTCTTTCTCCGACTCTGGTCCCGTTGGCATTGGACATCTGAGGTTGTTTTCAAGAGCCTCTATTCTTGCTTGGCACTCTTGGAGTAAGTCGGGCAAGTCCTTCTGATTCATACCCTCTAACCTTGGTCGATACTTCCATTTGGAATCTGTTTCATCGGCACCATCGAAAGACGTGTCCCACTCTAATGTTCCCCCCGTAGTCGGGGTCTGCCTCCCGGAGTCGCCCCTGTGGTGAGGGGTGCCGCTACCAGGTCTACTGGACTGTTGTTGAGAGACTGAGGGTAAAATATGATAAGCTGCTTCTGCTGCTGCTTCACCCTGTGGTACTACCAATGGCTGGAATGTACGGTCCTGGGCGAGACCGTTTCCTCTCTCGGGGCTAGAATCACGACTTGAGGAGGTACTGTACTCGTAGTCACCCCCATCATCGCCAGAAGACATCTGGTCGATATCTGCGAGCTGTAATCAGAGAGAAGACAATCTGATTACATGACTGAAATGTCCACAAAATGTCCACAGTGTCATCTTTTGGTAAACGTATATATTAGCTGTGGTTCAACCACAGATTTTTGAACAACCTACTGTACATAACCATGAGTATCTCTTTCAAAGAGTTTGAAATTTTTAATTCTATGATACAATTGGTAGAAAAAATTATGGGAAGTTTAATTATAATTTTACAAACCAAATTCCCAAAGAGTTACTGGTCTTTTACTAATATGAGAAGATGAGAAATGTCCAGGAATATCTAATAATCTCTGAAGGGATGTTTGTGTCTTCTTTGTTATGCTATTCTCTTTTACTATACCCCGGGTAGCCTAGGTCTACATCACAGAGTGCAAACTTTCTACACAAAAGTTATTTTAATTTTACTACTAAATGGAGTAAGATAAAAGCATAGAATTATGGAAACTGATGTTTTCTTCTTTGTTCCTGGAAGTGGTTATAACTGATCATATAGAAAAAGTGCAGCTTTACTCTTTCTGTATAAGAAGTATTTTATTGAAGTCTTTGAAGTCATCCTTCTCATTTCATTCCACTGTGAGTTGCTTCTCAAAGTTGAATCTAATAGAAGGCAGTAATACATGATGAGGTGAATGGTGTTCAGGGGAAGTATTACAGCACTTCCAGCACAACTGAATTTGTTGCATGATATCCATCAGATATGATTTATTATGAACATAAACAGACATCTTAACCAAGAGACAACTTACATGGAGAATAATATTTACATATATTCATGCACTCGTTTGTAGACTACAGATAGCAAAGCAAAGAATCATGCGTGTGAAAACAAGCAGGCAACGTAAGTAAAACGCAAAGTTTCAAAATAAACAACCAATTTGTTCATCTGAAGGACTGTTTGCATACATCCTAACATTGAGGGTTTTAACCTTTGAATTAATGCAGAAAGTAAACTTGATCTTATTTAAGTCTGTTGGGTCTAAATACAGGTAGCAGTGATTTGTGAACACATTCAACACAGCATGCAACTTCAAACATAGAAAGAACTGTTAAAATCAGTTTCTACATAAAAAAAAACTGTTAGCAAACTGCTTATCCACTAGAGAGCTTGTGTAGGAGAATGTGTAAAAGTAAGTTGGCCTGACGTTTCAATCCTAGCAGGATCTACCTTCAGAGGCTGAATGACAAGTTACACTAACAGAAGCGACAAATACACACACTTTCTTCTCTCCATCCCTTGTCTACTAATCCCCTTACATCTATCTCTTTGTGTTCACCATGCTCATTAACCTGTCTGTATTCTGTGCATGTGTATTTGTCCCTTCTGTTACTGTAACTTGTCATTCAGCTTGAAACTTCATGTGCATTTTATGATAAAGGACACTGGACGTGTGTGTACAAGCAAACCCTTAATTTAGTGAGACACAACTTTCAAAATGCAATGTTGAACACATTAAACTTAGGAAGCTTTAACTCTGAATTTAAAATTTATATTTTGACAACTATGTTCATCCCTATGATTTCTGTTAATAGATCTATAAAGCGAATTTAGTATTGTTTAATGGCACATTTTGTCATAGCTGGTAACTTTAAAGCATTGTAAAAATTAGTTCCGTAAATAAGCCCCTAAAATTTATGAAAAACTTTGCAACTGAACGTTCCCAAAGTTTCCATCTGTCATCATCATGTCGGGAGAGCGAACATTTAGCAATTAGTAGTAGAGAAAAGGATAGGTATTTTCATTTTTTTGTCTCCAGAAAATTTAGGACAACAATGGTAAGCTTAATGACAATACTGAAGAGGAGAGTAGGATTGGAAAGTGGATCACAGCAAGCTGCACGCAACTCCATTTTTCTATTCTTCTGTACTTGAAATTTTCTAGTGTAAATAAAACGAGCATCTTAGTGATTCTACCCTGGGGCTAGAGGAAAGATGCTTAATCAGGGACGAGGTTAGGAAAAGTTTCTTTCTTTTTTCTGTGTCTTATTCAGAGTCATGCAAATACAGTAGCATGGTAAGCCAGTTAGTTTAGTTAGTTTAGGTTAGAACACAAACCTTCTCATTAAGACAAGTAAGTTTGTCAGGCTTCAATCGAACCTTTATTGAAGGCCTAAGTTTGCAACACAGGACCTACTAACAATATCCATGTTCTTAACATTTTGACTAATACAGTCTTTAATCTTAAAAACAGATTTGCATCGTACATCAAAATCAGTGAAAAGGGTCGTTCGGTCGTCCTAGACAACCAAATTTCTGTCCTGACAACCCAAATCAGCTATGGAGGTGGTCCGAGGGAAGACTAGTTCTTTTACGTCAAATTCAGTTTGCAGTGTTAGAACATACCTCCAAATAGGTAAAATAATTAATTGGTATCACCCGCTACAGCTAGTGTTCTATTCACTGAAACCACACATCTCTCCTACAGTGTACATATTGGTCTTTGTTATTTTGGACAACCAAACCCTTTGCTGTTCAGACAACCAAAACCATAAGGCTTGGTGATCCAAGGGACAACCCGGAACAAAAAAAATGTTTAAAAATTTGCCCTGAATATCAACGAGGAAAATACAACATCAAAGAGAAACAACTACGAGGAGAAGAAAGAGTGGACCATCGAGCTAATGAAACATCTAGCAAAGAGAGACAGAGAGAGAGAGACAACTAAATAATAACTCCATCTCTGACCTCGCTGAGAACAGCACTTGGAAGAAGTTCTGCAAAATCGTCAGCTTCATCATCGCTTGGCTTAAGACGAGAGAGGCGGGTTGGGAGAATTGGTGATACTTAAAGAGTTAATGACACAATTCACTCTATGATTAACTACAGTAACATAAAATCAAATATACTCTTTGGCAATAGATGCATATGAGAGAGGCGGGTTGGGAGAATTGGTGATACTTAATGACACAATGACACAATTCACTCTATGATTAACTACAGTAATATAAAATCAAATATACTCTTTAGCAATAGATGCATTTGACCGGATGCTTACTGTACTGTAACCAATCCAATCTCAATTGTTATAAAAATACATCAATGGTCTGAGAAATCCAGATAACAAGTTGGGGTGAAATTGGTAATATGGTTATAGAGTTAATGATACATGTACAAACTACAACAACTGTGTACATGCATTCAAAACATCTCCGGTAGTTAATCACGTAGTTAAATAAAGAATGGCAGGTTGGGAGAATTGGTGATACTTAAAGAGTTAATGACACAATTCACTCTATGATTAACTACAGTTATATAAAATCAAATATACTCTTTGGCAATAGATGCATATGACCGGCTGCTTACTGTACCGTAACCAATCCAATCTCAATTGTGTTATAAAATACATCAATGGTCTGAGAGATAAAAGTTGGGGTGAAATTGGTTATATGGTTATAGAGTTAATGATACATGTACAAACTACAACAACTGTGAACCTGTATACAAAACATCTCTGGTTGTTAATCACAAATGCTGTCGCTGATGACATGCAGTACGTAGCAGCAAACACAGTGAAACAAAGTATGTTATAATTAATGATTCTCATTAACAGTATCATGTTCTCTTGATTGTTTTGATGCCAACTGAACATGTGCGATAGGCCTTGTTGTTCCCCGACTGTGAACACTCGGGTAAGATGAAAAACAAACCATTTCTTCTGCCACAAGACAAAATTTTGGGCACAAAATCATCATGTTTACATACCTCAACACTGGCCCATTGCATCAGTGATTCCTTAAGTCAACGTATGCATTCTTGCTCTTCATTTGAAAGCAGCTCTATACATTTATAATAGTGCATACGCATTAGTCAAAACTGAGTCTATATTAGAACTTGTCTAGGCTCCGATGCCCACACAAGCCGAGTTAAAATTTCACAATTTGACCTTTCGTGAATTACGTAATTCATTCAGTTTGCTAATTTTCCATTAAGAACCACAACTACTCACTAGAAATTAAAATAACAGATAAATGGACACCAAAATTTGAACTACTTAAAAATGTTGTTTTAATCATTTCATTTCAATAAAAACCTTTTTTTTATAGCTTTATTTTCTCATTTACCTCTGCAAATGATAATCTCTGTAATTTCTTCTGGAATCTGCTGACCCTGGCGAAGACCTCGTCCGCATACCGATGTAGGTCATCTAAGTCTTCCTGGATGGTAGCTGCATCCGATGGGTCGCATCTCTGCATCAGTCCTTTCGAGAAGTCATCGATCTCATCCATTCGGGATCTGTTGAGTTCAATCTCTTGCTGGAAGGCCTGTATAATAAGCAGAAAATTAGTTGAGGAAAGATTTTCACATTATATTACAATAATTGCTAACACATGATGGTGAGAGCTAGACATCCTCAAAGGAAAGTTTACGTTTATGAGGAAAGAAGAAGGATTCAGGTTTAGTCTAAGGGGACTAACTGTCTCAATTGGTTTGGAATTATGAACATTAAAAGTCTGTTTCTGAAGAAGAAATCAGACTAATCCTTATCAGACTAATCCTAATCCTTACCATCTAAAGAATTGCCAGGAAAGGTACAAGCAAAATGATACCATTACTGTCCCAAGATCTGATGGGATACATAGAATATAATCATGCTTGGATGCATAAATATATGCATCAATGATTTACATTTTTGACTTCCTTAAGTTATCTTAGATCTTCAGGTGAAGAGAGTTTGAACGACAAAAGTGAGTTTTTTCCTTGGCCGTGATAGAAAAATAAGATCGCATTTATGGTAATCTTAGTGCATACATAACTTAAATCAACTCAAATGTAGGACATGACACTTGAAGAAAGTCATGGGGAGGGGGAAGCTGAGGTTGTGGGGGGGGGGAGGGAAGCTGAGGTTGTGGGGGGAGGGTGTAAAATACTCAAAACTGTTTCAAAGTTTCCATCTCCAGATTATTTACCGTCATCTGTTTGACTTTAATGGATACTTCCGATTCAGAGAAGTGTTCAACGTTGGTGAGTTGTAGATCCATCTCCGTTAACCAGACTATCATGCTCTCCCTGGTACTATCAAACTCCTCCTTCTGAGTCAGGAGGGCCTTCATCCTCCGTAACACCTTATTGCACCTCCTGGCCACGTCGTCCCACCTGTTGTTGGCCTCGTGAACCATCTTACGCAACTGAAGATTGGTGTCCGTGCGACTCTCTCTCGCCATCCTACGATACTGCTTGTTGATCATCTCAAGTTGTGCTAGATTTTCGTGGATCTTTCTTTGGAAAGCCTGTAGAATAATTCAAAATCAAAATGTGGGACTGATTTACAAATTAGTAGAGTCAAATACTCGGAGCCCTGATCATTAATTAGCAAAATATCATGTGTATATATATATGTGTGTGTACATTTATAAATATACACATATAAAATATATTAAATATGGAATATTGAATATTAAATGAATATTACTGTCATAACAATTATTTTTTCAAAATAAACTACCAAAATTTACTTTCCATAATTTGGAATGATAAAACTAGAGAGAATAATACCAAATAAGCACCATTTTGGGAAAGTATATGGAAAGTCGTATGCTATTTGTACACAAGGGATTGATTGATTGATGTATTTACTTATCAAAACCAGTTACAACTGACCTGAAAATGCCCATTCCATATTCAAACCATGCAATTTCTCCACCATATCACAGAAAGCATTTTCCGTGGACTATCAGTTTAGCAAGATATGAGCTTAGTTATTCTTCTCTTTCCAAATAAATCAGTTTACCTCAAATTTCTTCACTTCTTCTTTGATAACGACGAATGGAGCTACTGTCAAGGGGTGTGACAGCATATCCTCGCTTTTCGTTAGCCAATCAGCAAACCCTGAATAGTCCTCAAGAAACTTCTGCCACAATCTCCAGGTCTCTTCAATTCTGATAAAAAAAAAAAAATAACAAATGAGGCATTCTGCGACTGCACGAGCAATACGTTCTATAGATGTATATCTCTTGCAAAAAGCCATGTAGTACTAAGAATTAAAGACAATTTGTCGGAAGTAGGCTTCCATCCACTGGAATTTAAAGTTGGCAATTCTACAGCAAGATCCATGAATAACAGAAGATCTGTAGTAGCTGCTCCTGGTGATGGCTGACCATCTGGTAATCTTGTAAGGTAAATCCTGTAAGGTAATCTTGTGAGGTAGTCTTGTGAGGTAGTCTTGTAAGGTAGTCTTGTGAGGCAATCTTGTAAGGAATCTTGTATGGTAGTCTTGTGAGGTAATCCTGTAAGGTAGTTTTGTGAGGTAGTCTTGTAAGGTAATCTTGTAAGGTAGTCTTGTGAGGTAGTCTTGTAAGGTAATCTTGTAAGGTAGTCTTGTATGGTAGTCTTGTGAGGCAATCTTGTAAGGTAGTCTTGTTAGGCTATCTTGTAAGGAAGTTTTGTGAGGTAGTCTTGTAAGGTAATCTTGTATGGTAACCTTGTAAGGTAGTCTTGTTAGGTAGTCTTGTAAGGTAGTTTTGTGAGGTAGTCTTGTGAGGTTGTCTTCACTCTTGTGAGGTAATCTTGTAAGGTAATCTTGTAAGGTAGTCGTGTATGGTAATCTTGTATGGTAATCTTGTAACATAATCTTGTAAGGTAGTCTTATGAGGTAGTCTTGTGAGGTAATCTTGAAAGGTTATCTTGTAAGGTTATCCTGTAATGTAGTCATGTATGGTAATCTTGTAAGGTTATCTTGTAAGGTACTATTGTAAGGTAATCTTGTAAGCTACTCTTATAAGGTAACCTTGCAAGGTAATCTTGTAACGTAGTCTAGTTAGGTGAAGTAGCTTTGATTGTCTACTATATTACTTTTAGCTGCAGTCTTAGAACATAAAATTTAGCCTGGGATATTTATACAGCTTCATTTTATTGAATTGGTTTGTCACTTCGCATAACTCCGATCAAGCAATTTCTTATTTGCACGTAATTTTATACAGCTCGGTCTAGGAGATATACATACCTACAACTATCTGACTTCTTAAATATGTGCAATATTAACCATGTGACTTGCTACAGACAATTTTGTGTCCTTAACGCAATGCACTATTTCTTCATTTGGCAAACCTTTTGATGATTTTACACATGTTGTGTCCCACAGTGGGCCTAATGTTAATTAGTAAAAGCAGGGTCTGGTTTCTGTTGGATAGATTCCAGCACATATGTACCAAGTGCATTTCAAACGATGACTGCCAGTTATGAAACTGAAGACACATTTACTGAAACAGAAGTCTAATTAGTGTCTTCATTAAAGATACCACTCTGACAGATCTGTTGTCCCTACATATGCCTATCGTTGGTATACTACTAATCACTTGTAAACACTCTCACTAATCACTAATCTGGTAATCACTAATCACTCACACCAATACTACTAGTTCATATACCAACAACATTGTCTCCATCATACAGGAAATTATACCACGGGCACTTAAGCTAAGTAATGAGTACAGAATGGAAGAATATATATATATCACAACTGAAAAAAGCTGACACTTTCAATGTGATGTTAAAGCAATCATGCAAAAACTTACTGTAAATTAAGTGTCTCCTATCAAAAACCTATTTCATTACATTATGAAGCTGAAATTAACAATATTTAAAAGCCCTGGCCCCAGTTGTCATTAAGACGACATGTGGTAAGTGCTTACTTTGTTTTCCGTTCCAGTGATAATTTGCATATATTGTTCCATCTGTGGTCCAATGACCTCTCAGTAACCCTGAGGGCTTCACTGTCAGCGTCTGTCGAGCAAGCGTCGTTGTCATGGAGAAGCATCTCGCAAAGACTCAACACCGACGACACACTACTGCTGTGCCTCTCGATATCTTTCTGAAGCTCCTGGATAATAAATGTACGACAAACACAATATGAGATATTTTGCTGTTAAAAAATCATTGCTTATTAAGTTCGATCCTGGACAGAGGACAAAAAACCACCAGGGTTTTATTACAACAATTGTAATTTGAAGGAACGAATACAGTACAGTCATAAAGATGCTACGCATATGATATCAGTTTTATATTTGGTTTTATAATTTACAAAATATTGGTTAGAGAATACTGCTTTAAGAATAAATGTAACAAGCTCAAGAATTGGATCAACTACTGATGTAAACATGTTGCTGGATCCAGGAAAAGTTCCTTTTCAAATCATGGCCTTAATATGCAAGTGAAATTTTTATGACTTCTTATATAATTTTGTTTCTTGCTTAGTGCTAACTGAATTATTAAGTACTTTAACCGAATTTCCATCAGGTATGCAATCTTATGGTAGCAAAATGATGTTAAATCGAGGTCATTCATACATTTATTAATATATGGGTAGACTACTACTTCGTCTGGTTATGGAGATACTGTAGTGTAATTCCTAGCAGTACTACCAAAACATTCTACCACTCCTGACATTAACAATGAGATTGTTTCTGGATTAAATATTTGTTCTATCAATTTTGCAAGTTCTTCTTGAGTTCAATGGCTGCAAATTCCCCTGAAATTTTCCAGTTCTACTATATTTATTTACACTTTTCTACAAGATGTTTAGCTCTCACAGGAGGGAACACTCAGTCATGCAAGTATCATGGACTTAAAGAGACTACAGCTTGAAAAAAAAAATGTTGTGAAACCAGATGGATTAATATAGTTTTGCAGCTTTATTACAGCAGTAAAGCAATAAAGAATATGATGTATGGGAGCATGAAAGTATTACACTGGTTAATACATCCATGATAGCTACAGTTAAGACTACAGGGGAAACAAACGACCCAACTATCATCTTTGGCTGAATATGACAGATATTATTGTCAAACAACAACTCCCCCAAACAACCATGAAATATCTTGTTCCAATGTTGAGAGATATCGAAGTTCAACAGTAGTGTCTGTGAGCTGTCACAGTTATGTAAATCTGTGATGTCATAGTGCCGGTCTGTTCTGAAACCTTTTACTTTCTCTTTGATTTTCTTTTCATATTTTCACAGTGGAATATTTCAGTGACACCGAAACCAATACAACCATTCAGTCATATTAAGAGGTTCAATATTTTATAGTCAGCATTTACAAAACCCATCTCTCCATTACACAAAATATAAAACATTGTCATAACATAAGAAAAAACATAAATAATTGCAATACATGCTTGTGGCTCAATGATGTCAGATTTAGACTTGATCAAGTCTATTTCAGCTTTGCTTTTGAAGAAACACTAAATCTATGGTATCTCCCAAATGGATTAAGATTAGCTTTTAGCTGTTTGGGAAAGTTGCTCATGGCAGTTATCTCTAACACACAGACCAATACTAATGGTAGGGTTTAATATGTCTCTCTTAAATACTTTCAAACAGTGTAGTGGCGATACAATGGTGCATTGAATTCAAATTTTAGAATTTAATTAAGGGCTTTAAAAATTGTCCATCGCCGTATTTGTGATACAGAGTGGGTGCAAGTATCTGCATGGAATAATGGTAAAGAGGTAAACAATCTATCAAATTCACTAATTAAAGAAATTCAAGGTTATTATTGATTCTATTGAATGGCAAATATTGTTGTGTTGACCTTTAATGGTTATTTTAAGAAGTTCAATACCTAACAAATATAATATATACCCCAAAATTAACGATGAAACAAAAAAGAAGAAATAAGTAGTGACCTTCTAAAGTCATACAGTGCAATTTGACCACAACGTTAACTGTGAAAGCAGAGGAGAAGATTGTATTACGGTGTATATATATAACTGCCACCCATTTGTATTAATTGGAGAACTGTTCAACACTATTGCTAGTGGGGAATTAATTGCCACACACTTGCATTAATTGGAGACTGGACACCACTATTGCTAGTGGGGAATTAACTGTAACCCACCTGCATTTGGGGTACTGTTCACCACAATTGCTGATGGGGAACTAACTGTCACCCACTTGCATTAATTGGAGAACTGTTCCCACTATTGCTGGTGGGAAATTAATGCCAAAGACTTGCATTTGGAGAACTGTTCAATACTTCATTTCCTACTACAATGTTTACTTTTTTACATATTTTCCTTTAAAACTCTCAACACATTAACACCCAACCTCAATGCCCTTGGCTTCTAGTTTCCATTCCCACAAAATTAAAGACAACATCAAATGTAACGCAGGTTTGCGATACAATTATAAATGGTAGAAATTTGGAATTAACTTCTATGTATTTGTCAAAGCACAAGCAGTTTAACAATATATTCCTGTTGTTCAAATGAATTCCTTCTAATAGAATCTCAGAAACAAATTATAGAGGAAAATCCTGGATGCTTTTGATTTAATGATCAACACTGGTATATATCTGTATTATTTCTCCTTTCGTCTACATTTTGCTGTATTAGATAGTTATTACCGTATAAACATATTTCAAGTGTAGATACATACACTGGATTTAAGTTTCAGAACATGGCGGAAAACAACACCATTTAACGTAACGTTGTTTTCAACGTAAAACTGACAATTAGCACCTACTGTACAGTATCAGGATAACTAAAGGTCTTTGACTCTTATCATAGTATGTTTTAATGTATACCTGTTGGACTTTCAGCTTGGCCTGTATCTCTACTAAGTTACAGCTTGTATAAGTCACTGGTGTACTCAGTTCTCTTTCCACTTTGCTCAACCACCGTCTGAGATCATTGGTGTCTTTCTCAAGCTGTTGCACGGCTCGTAAGGTATCTTCAAGCTTCTTTACTCTGCAAAATAAATTTCAAATTAATTTAATATATATATTATATTAGTATACTGTAGGACATGAAGTTCAAATAACTGTTTTTACAATAACGGTTAAACCAAGTAAGCACTGGTACAATGAACAATCTTTGTGATGCCATTATCATTGTAAGGAGAGGAAGAGGGAATAAGGAGGGGATATAGGGAGGGAGTGGGAAGCGACATAGAGAGGGAAATGAATGTAGGCATCTAGGTGGGCAAGGGAAGCAAGCATGGGAGGGAAGGGAGAAGGGATGAGAGGGAGGGGAGAGGATGGGAGAGGATGCATCTGTCTGCATCACCTTCCCCTTGATTCTGCTGTGATCAGGACACAGCAGATATACCAATATTTATGCAAGGTAAAGATATATACAGGATTAAAATAATGCCTTAGTGCATCTACAAGCTTGCATTAAATCTGCAAGGCTTACAGTACTAAAGGACTGGAATGGTTCAGTCAGTGCAAAATTGTGTGCAATACAGGCAATGCCATAATCCACACTGGCTGAGTAACACTACACTAATTGCCTTCCCCTTACACAAGTCTCAGTAAGTACTACAGTGTCTGGGGGGAAATACGTAAATCACTCATCATACAAGTATGCTGACATGCTCATTGATATCTCTATCTGATTTAACTTTAACAGAGCACTGCATAGCAACCAGCATGTACACAGTGTACAGTCTGCTGCAATGTGTATAAAGGAAGGAGCCCTAGTCTGTAAGACAATTCCAAATAACTCAGGGGAGGCCCTCAAGCAGCCAACATTCCTTAGAAACTGAATGGAGAGTAGAAAGGCACCCTTCAATATATATACCTAAAGCTATCTCTATTCGACTTCAAAGGAGCAGAATGGATGAGAGTTATTACAATACATGGCTTGTTGCACTAGATGCCCGCTGAGAATCAATACTAATAACTGAACAAGGAGGAGGAGGCCAGCAAGAAGGGATTGAAATGCAACAGATATGGAAATGAGTCATCAGTGTTATATGGATGGACCTGAGTTAGTGTGGACAGTTTTAACATTTACAAATAGAGATTCAGAGAACCTTTCTATGATAATCTGAAAATAAACTTGAACAGATCGAATGGAGCACACTGTACATCATAAATGGAAATGCTCATATGCTACACAAAATGTTGCTCTGAGTGATTATCTCACATTTTTTGTAAACACACTGACATTTACAGTAAACATGGTACATACAGTACAGTAACATACACTGCAGGTACGGTATCAGTCACTGAGGAAAGATTAACGACACTGAATCATGGCAAAATTTATCTCTCTCCATCTCATTTCTGTCCCTCCAGGCTTTCATATGAGAGTTTGCAAGGCATCAAACCAATGAGCAGATTAGATATATATCATCTTGAGAAACGAACGGCTTAGATGCACAGCTTATCATAACAAATCATTAAAAAGTATCATACAGTAAGTAATTGTCCTTTGCATTGGAGCCTTTATTCTCTGTAAATGCTTGCATCTACTATTGTGAAAGGTTGCACCATTTCAGTTATGACATTTGTGATTTTAGATATATTCTTAATACTGGGATATCGTGGGTGTGTATGCTGCTAACTGTAGTATTTGAGAGTCGGTTAACATTTAAATTAAAGGACGTAGTGTCAAATACGTATCTGAAAGATTCATTTGTAAATAAAGGTCATACTAAAAGTATAACCTCTTTGTAAAGAAGTTATTACTGGAGTGTGGCATTATAATCTGGTCTCGTCGGGTGGCAACGCGAGAAAAGAAGATACGCAACGTATTGAAACAATAATTCGGCAAGCAGGTCGTCTGCTTTGACAAAACAGCCAACTTTGCCTACTACATATCACCAACTACTGAGAGTGAAAACAGATAGAATCATGAGCGATGATAGCCATGACCCACTCCATCAATATTTCGACAGAGCGGTTATTCCTAGAAGTGGAAGGATGCGGCTAACACCGTCTCATACGAATCGAAATTCTCCCTCATTCATTCCACAATGCATCAAACTTTATAATGAAGACTATCAACGTTAGATCTCGTCTGGCTGTTTCTTCTGTTCTGACTGTACTCTCTTGCCATTGTCCTGAGCTTTGTATATTGTTTTACTGCATGTTTTAAAATGGCTTATGTTTTCATATTCTTACAATTGTTTGATACTGTACGTTTTAGGTTTTCATATTTTAATGTTTGAATCTCATATCCTGTTTTAAAATTTCCTATGTTTTCATGTTCTTACAATTGTTTGATACTGTACGTTTTAGGTTTTCATATTTTAATGTTTGTATCTCATATCCTGTTTTATAATTTCTTATGTTTTCATGTTCTTACAATTGTTTGATACTGTACGTTTTAGGTTTTCATATTTTAATGTTTGTATCTCATATCCTGTTTTATATGAGCATGCAACTACCCTCGTGGTTTAATAAAGTTGATCTAAGTTTGCATGAGAGTGAGAGTGATGTTACAAATGTTTTGCACAGAGGACTGTACTGTATGATCAATTAGAAGCACAAACTCAGCCAAGTTGTTACAGGGTTAATAGCTTGACATCTATAGTCTATCATTGTAGTCTAACATTGTAGACATCAATGGCGTAATTCCCATTTGCATGCAGCATATATATGGTGTGTAGTAATATCATCTTATTGAATGCATCATTGACTATATAGCTCTGCTCTCTGGAACTCTATGCACAGTACTGAACAGCTTACATATGAAGGCCACATTAATATATGCCCCACTTGCTAATGTTGGATGCCTACTGCATGGTAATGGCTAGCTGCACACATTTTCTTTGTCTGTGATGCAACTGAGTGAATTTTTCTTTAATTTTTCTGCAATTTAACCCTTAACATTACCTCTGATATCGCTTTCCAATTTCTTTAAACAGTCAGCCCTAAGACAACTTTACAGCCCAAACTGAACTTTGTTTCCATGACCAAACTCAGAATTTGAATAACCGCACATGAAGATGCTGTACATAAAACAAACCACTGGTTCGTGTATTATTCATACAGTACATCGCAAAACTTTCAATAATTGATAAAATCAGGCATTTTTGTGATCATGGAGCAGTAACAACCCACTGATGAGGTCATATAAAGGAGAATGCCCTCAACCTCTCACAGACTCCATCTCCATCTGAGATGATTAAGTGACCTGCTGAGAGCAGCAGCATCTCTGGTCGATTAACAATTCAGCGATAAATGCTAATGGAACCACGAACTTGATGACAAAAATGATGAATAATTAAAGTTACAAGATAATGAAAGCAGACCGTCATACAGTGGAGAGAAGATCCGGGATCTGATGCAATTATTCCGAATATACAGGCTTGTCTTTAATTACTTTACATGTACACCAGAGGTGAAGAGGATGTAGGGTAAAGAATAAAATCAATAAAACTCAGAGATGAGTCATCGGCTGTCATTCACCAAGATGGTATTAAATCTGGAACAGTTGGACTGGTAGAGAATTTAAGATACAGCTGATGACAAACTCTGAGAACTTACACATGTCTGCACGATTAAATGCACTGTGCTGTACCCATGGAGATATGCAGCTTCCATTCCGAAAGCTTCAAAAGTAGATTCTGGTTAAATATTTTTATATTCGATTCGAAATCTAGTTACAATATAGATCATTGGCTTGGCCATTTCAAGTTTTTTTTGTTTGTAGAAATAACGACATAAAAGCTTGAAAATTTGTGAAAATTTTTAAACTGTGTTTTTCAAATAAAAAAAAATTAAATCAAATTGATTAAATACTTGCTGTATAATCTTTGGTTAAAATCATTAGTTTTTAGTCTCAACAAGTTTGAAGGAAACATTCAACAAAATTTCTCCTTTCATTTGCCTGAATGGCAAGTAAATTTCTGAGCCATTCGTCATAGGATGTAGGCCAAGCTAGTCCGCCAACTGTCTCCTATTTAATCACCAATTGGGAAAATTATGCCCTATTTGTTCTCTGTCACTAATTATTCAGTGAACAGAAAGAAAATTAGCTCACCAGTGATCTGGTATAAATACAGCCTACTGGACAGTTACAGTATAGTGCCTGTACATTTATGGTTCAGACCAACCGTGTCAGAAAGTACAGTAATGTCAACCTACAAGCTTTCAGGAGATGGGGTTAGAAAACAGATGGACTATAAAGTGCTACAGTACCAGTAAGAAATGTAACATATAGCTGTCTGGCTCATGGAATGTGGTACACATTCCACTCTCTTGAGAAACATAAACATAACAGGCTTCATGTTGCTATGGGCAACATGACAACATGAATGTCAAGATGAAACAGCAAAAAATACCTCCAAGTTTACTATGATAAAATTTAAGTTCACACTGAAGTACTTAATGATAAAAAGATGGGTCCTCTCCAGTAAATATGTATATCCTTACATGTATGTATGTATGTAAGTATTTTAGATCCTCCTGCAAGCAGGAACTCGTGAAGAAGCCATCATTGGCTTATCAAAGCCGCAAACTGACTGAAGTCAGTCTCTTAGATTCATATTTATAACGTCCATGATTATGAATTGTCAACAACCCTGTAACTCGACGACATACATTAATCTTGGAGTGACTCAAACTCGGGACCTTATGATTGAAAGGCACCGGCTTTAACCACTGAGCAAACACTCCTAACCACTGAGCTATTAAACCACTGAGCTAACACATGTATGTTGATTGTTCATGAATGTATAAATTATGCTACAGGCATAATTTAGATAACTACAGTACTAAGTGAACATTGCAAAACTCACTCTGAACTAAACATGCAAAGGGCTTTTCATTGGTTTGTTTGGATGTCATCTACTCTAGGGGCCATTCAGAGTCTTTCACAAGAACAAGAATAAAATGGGAGGAAAACAGATGTAGTTTTATGATCATTATACTATGCAAACTCCTGCATTCCCATGTATCAGACACGGTTGTTTTATAGGTCAAAATTCAAGAAGCAAGTGCGTAATAAATTTAAGCAATTAGATCTCAACTTGAAGGGAATATTCAATTGAATTTTTCACAGAGGGATCTTGAATTTCATATTCAAATAGTATTCCTCACATTACAATTAATCTTTGTATACTTCAGTAACTAGAATTACTGTAAGTATAACCAGGGAGTTGCTACTCTAACTGGTATAACCATTCATGCCTACTGGATCTATATAGAAGCAGTCAAATGGTATTTATATACTGTATGTTATGGACCTGTTGGTTTAACATGCATGGATTAACTGCAGTGTATCAAAGCTACTTGCTTTACACTACTAAGGAATTTTTCCCCGGTCAAATTGGTTTGATTTCAGGTGTCTCTGCCTTTGCTTGACTGACTGCATGGAATGTGACAATATTTTGAAAAATGCTTGATTCATTGCATATATGACAAGCATAGCGATTGATCATGTTCACATTATAGTCAAGTTTCTGGTCATTCTTTATATGATATGGCATGGTCATGTATGAATTATTTTCAAGAGGCTGCATTATAATTTTGTCTTAAAGTGATAATAAGTTACAAGGACTTTTAAAGGTCTTTGGTCACCAAATATGCTAGACAAAAAAGAAAATGGTCACTCATTCTCAAGCTTTTACATGGATCTTGCCACTCTCATAGAGTTTAATCCAGGGCTTTGACACATTTAATTGTCTAATTAACCTGACATCAATGTCTTTAAATAATTTGGACAGTCAGAACCTTCAGAAAAGTAAATGTCACAACTTTTGACAACTTTTCAGCAAAAATTTGCTCAAATCTGGGAGCATTCGGCCTATTGTTCGATGGCTTGTTGTGCTGTGACTGCTTGTCTCAATTAACTTGACTAAAAATGTTGTATAAAAGGCACAGGAGAAAATTCTGAATTTGAAATGAAATCATGAAAGCCTGCTAAAAGATGTCTGCTGGTTCCAAACCATGAACAAATAATTATTACTTAATATTTTTATTTTATTTTGATGGCTGAGCTACTAGTAGAATAATCACTTCTTAAAATTATTGTGTAATCTGATACACCTCTACCAGCAGTATAGAACAGTAACAGGCTGACAAATTGCTGTTTGACTGTAAGAAATAGTTAACCTACATACTGTAATAAACTGCAGTGCAATGAAGATGTGTGTTAATATTAGGTTGCAAATCAATTAACACAAAGGAACTAGACAAGAAAAATCAATTAAATCTGGTACATGTTTGCTAGGGGAGATCAAGGGAAGGAAAGTTTTCAATTGATTATTCAATAAAAGAATCAAATGCATCAACATAGTACATATTCTATAAATAACAGTAGTAAGTTATAGTAACAGTATGCTTACTTGATATAGACACATATATTACAATACAGTTGAAAAAAAAACAGGTGTTTATTGTACAAGGGTTCAAGCTACGGCTTCAAAATATCCCAACCATCAAAAATTCATCATGAAATAACCATGGTTTGAATTAACTGAGAACCAACTCTTCAGAATGGAAGGGGAGGGGGAATGAGGAGGGAGGGGAGGGTGTGGTTGAGAACGTGTGAAGAGGATAAGGAAGGGATTCCTGCATCGATATTTAGCTAAATTTAGTAGAGTTTACCCACCTACTTTTAACAACACTTTATTGTCCAAACATAAAATCACAAGGATGGGAAATGAACGTGAGGAAATATTCTCAGACTGAGAACTCAAGCAATGAGCAATGTCAGTCATCAATGAGTGCAAATACATAAAATAAATCATGCAGATGATTCTATATAAATAATAAATAATAATAAATAAATAATAACTAATAATTAATGCAGATGGTCTATGACTTGAACAATTTTCAAGATACACATATATATAACCATATTAGACTACAGTGTACATGAAACTGTACGATTTGCGCAGTATACAAACAAGGATTACAGCAATATGTGTGTACCCCCAAACAATTATGAATTAAGTGGACATGGTTACTGCATGCAAATATATACTGTAGTCTGTATATATAGTGCAGAGCTGTATACTGTACAATATGTACAGAAATTGGTACTTCACATTTAATTCAAACATACCTTGCTATTTGAATAGATGCTAAATGATCAGGTTCCTTCAAACTAAGGACACCCCCCTGGAGAGTTGCTACTCTGCTCTTCTCAATGTTCTCCAACAGAGATTGCATCCTCACACAGATACTGTACACAGGCAGGCTGGCTGGATGTTTTAATAATATCCTACATCCCTCTATGCCTGTCTATTACACACAGAAATTCCCAGTAAACTGTATCATCTAAACACATCTTCAATTTGAATCCAAACAGCTTCCAAACACATTCTGACAACTGTGTACTAAGTCACACATGAGGTGCTACCAGCAAGGAAAACTGAATTTACGATAGTAAAACCACACACACGCAATACACCAGGGCAATACACCGGTGACTGACAGTATAAACCCAGTGTTGTAGGAACTTGTATACTACCACTGTGCTACTGCAATCAAGACTGTTTACTGTGTGGGTTTGCAGTTACCTGCTAATGAAGAAATCATTCCACCACAGACCACTATCTGTGGGGCCTACCAGAAGGTAGTACTGTAATTGCATGCATGTGTCACTGTGTGTGTAAGCTCACTCACTGGCTTCACTTTAGATTATTATTATGGTCAAGGATTTTGTTGTCCTTGGGGATTAATGGGGGTTTGTGATGGAAGCCCATGGGAGCTTAAATAAGGGTGGATTTTATTTTAAGGAGTTCGAGTTGTGTGGGAGTGGGAAGACATTCTATGGAAGTACTTTCAAGGTTGTTTGCAGAAGGCCTACTGCAGGGATGAAGATGAGATGCATGGTGTCTACAATTAATTAACATCTAACAATTTATCTTAATCTGCTTCTATACATGTCTGCAGTCTGTGTGATGATAAAATATTCCACAACTTTCCCAAATCATGGAGGAATAAAGTAGAAATGCGGTTTCCTACTCACCTTGCTTCTCTCAAGTCCAACAATTGTTGCCACTGATCGTCCAGTTTGGCTAGTTTATATTCAATGTCGCTCGCCTTGGCTTTATTACTGGCTTCAACCAGTCTCTCACCCAGATCTTTCAAATAATTCCTGTTACTTTCCTGAGCTGTAATTTCTTCTTGGTGGTCCTATAAGAGGGTATGAATGATAAAAAAATACAAGTTATCTTATAAATGTTTATTCCCCCTACCACTTCAAACAATTATTGTGCCTCTTAAGAAAGTGTCAATTAATACCAATTATACATTTTGCACGATACCAATTGTTCAAAAGATTCAGTTTCCTTTGCATATGTTTGGGAAAATCTACCTTCCAGAGCATTATTTTGCATCTCTTACCTGAATGCTTGACAATTGATAACGGAAATCTTTGGTTCTTTAACTATCATTTTTAATTCGAAAAATTCTTCTTAAATAGTTGTTACCGCATGTTGCATTTTTTTCTCGTTTTTGTATTCCGAGGAAGAAAATACTAAAGAAACCTAACCTGAGGCGGGCCACTCACAACTCTCTGTTATGTTAATTCATTCAATTCAAACGAATGAGTGAGGCGATTTCATCTAAATGTTCGGGACAGGTAGAGAGAGATGCACCGGATATCCGGTCCGGCCGGACTATCCGGCCGGATAGTGAGCAATTATCCGGTTCCGGTTCCGGCCGGATATTTTTCAAAATCCGGCCGGATCTTTTTCAAAATCTGGCCGGATCTTTTTTAAAATCTGGCCTGAATTTATTCCTTAAAAAGGTGTTGGTATTAACTTAAATCAATGTAAACTATTTCCAAAAATTAATAAAAACATTCAAAGTAAGGAAAATTAGGTTTAACATGTTTAATTTAATTTTCTCAATGGTCTGACCCACTGTTTCTAAAGATCAACCAAAATAATACAACTACTGTAATAATATGAAGCTATATACAACAAATACAGTTTGCAGTGAAATCATTTCTTGCAGCCTTCATCAGTTTAATATTGTGCAGTTAAAATAGACCATTCATATACTTATCAGTCAAAGTACTGTTCCATTGAATCTTTACTTTCCCATTATTGTTGGCATTCATGTTTTCTCTGAATTTTTATGTGTGAAACAATCTCTTATATGGTTAAATACGTCTGAATTTGTTTTAATTCCACAAAAACCACTTCATCTTAAAGTTCATTCTTAAACCTTAGAATAACTTTAATTCTCATCAAAAAAGATTAATTCCAGAGCTGACAATGAAAACAATTTCAAAAGTAACCTTTCTATAGTTACCACATACAGAGACAATTATCTTAGTAAATAATTTAACAACATGTGACTGATCTAACAAAATGATTTCCATATTTATATCTTTTTGAGGTTTCAAGCTATCATTCCTTCTTCCTTCTTCATATATACTGTAACATTGCTATTTGGGAATGTAATGTTGAACATATTTTCTCAAATTGTGATGAAGGAAGAGAAGTTTTTCTCCAGTTTTCGGAAGAAGGTGAGCACGTTGCTGGTCAAAAAATTTTCCTGCTTCAGAGAAAAGACGCTCTGAATATACAGATGAAGCAGGACAGGACAGATAACACCGAGCCACTTGAGAATATAATATGCGTATACCTCACCTAAGATTTGCTCCTTGTTTCATACTTCTACTTCTTATTAATGATTTTCTTTTGTGTAATGAAAAAATCCAGTTCCGGCCGGATCCAAATATTTGGATCCGGTGCATCCCTTCTGGGGATGGGGATGACAGACATTCAAGGAGAGAGCTAGGCATGGCCATAAGGATTTACCTGTGCTACTCAGACAATAAGCATAGGTGTAGGAGACGGGGGGGGGGGGCTGGGGGGCTGCAGCCCCCAACCCAAAATTTGGGAAAATTCGGGCAATATGCTGAGAATTTTTCGGGCACCTACTGAAAGAAGAATACTTTGCAATGTGTTTTTCAATGGTTAAACTTATATTATTATTATCATTATTATTGTAACGACTTCCCCAATAATAATAACCAATATGGAAGGGTAATAACACGGAAAATGATTGTATGTTATTGGCGTGTGATGTAATAACCGATGAATTCCTATATGAGATTCACATTAACATGTTGAACGCATGCGAAAAATTTTGGTTATATTTTTCGGGCAAGTGGTTACAGCCCCCCCCCCCCCAAAAATCAAATTAGGCTCCTACGCCTATGATAATAAAGACTGTATATAGCTAACCGTACATCTCATAATAATTTTATTATTCTAATATGCCAGGAGGCATTAACTTAAATAATAAAACATTCACAATAGTATAACTATACCACTATACCTCATGGTCTGGAACAGCATCGGCTAGGAGTACATTGAAAAATGCCATAGCGTTGCTATGGTAACATGTTCCATGCACTAACACGCTGCTAAATTTGTCATAGTTGAACATGTATGCATCCCAATGACCATCCATGGCAATGATGGCATCATTTCCATTTTTTCACTTGAATACAACTTGAAATCCAGCATTTTTAGGTTTTTTAATTTTATCTTGGTATAGTCACAAAACACAGCAACACTTATTTTCCAATTGCATATGAATAATGAATGCAAATTGTAGGTTAAACCATCTCTAACTGTTGATGTTGACCTGAATTGTTAAATATTCAAGAATTCTAAGTTCAGAGACTTCTAAAATACCACATATGGCTCAGTCATCCATTGTTTTATCTTGTATTTTCAGACCGATTGCAATATATATTTCCATAGTTGTTCCATGTTGCTTTGAGAAGTAGCATATATTTCCTCAACTGATATAAATTCCAACATCTGCCACTTGACATAGTTATATCAATGAAATAGCGAACAAGGTGTGTTTAAGTTGCTTTCAGTTCATTCTTTTCATGAGTATAGTATTAGAAAAAAATTGATTAGAAAATATTGACAAACTTTTGTCTTTGCCATAGAGTAGCTGACACAACTTATAGTTTGTATTATGTCCTATAAGCCATTTACGACTTATGGTATTTATACTCTCTGTATATGACAGTGAAACCAATAGTTATACGCAGCACTCAACTCTTGCAATTGCTTAATGCATGCAGTCATTGCCGGTATGACATAACCACTTTCCATATAAGGGCGTATAAGCCTTTACACGTACCATAGTAAACTTCAAATCACTCATAATAAATCACACTAAATAATAAATCACAATAACAACCTTGCTATTAATCAATTAACATTTATTTATGGACTTCCCGTGAGATGTACTTCCTGTAATGTGTGAACGAATTATGATAATGCACTTTAAAAATTAATGATGCTCATAAGGTTTGGACGAAAACTGTAGGCAAAAATTACACAACGTTATATAAGTCCATCAAAAAATATGTGAATACATTGATCCTTTTCTTTCTCTATGATGATGATCCTTCCTTGAAGATAAAATTAAATCTAAATCAGATTTTTATTTTTCCTTCAGAGTTGTAAACAGTTTTTAAAATTCTATTCCACAAACAAGATGCTTGCTGGCATACTACAAACAAGTAAACAGGTCAAGTACTTGCACACAATATATAAACATGTAAATAGCTTGATCCAAGCCTGAGCAGCTGTCTTCAACTAAAGTGAAGTTAACATATAGCTTCTTTACACACTGACACCTTCCTCTATTATTTTAATCTTCTGTAGTGTCAGGTCACATGTTGTTGTGAAATTTGATACGTCCATTCTGTTTCCAAGAGCAGCAAAACTTTTTAAGATGAGAAAACACAACACACACTTTTCTTCATCTTGTCTCAGCTGGGGTAACTTTCGTGGAGAGATTGAAAAATCAACTACATGCTGTAAAAATATTTAATGTACGTCCAGAATATTAAACATGTTTGCAAATGTATTTTCAATTCTACTTCCTCCACAAATTTCTGACAGATCAATCAATACACTGGATCTTCAAGATCTGCTGTTTTCTTTGAAAATTTTTTATGATCCGAGCTATGTGGTGTGACTTGCTTGGTCTGTATCTAAGATAGCACAATTGATCTTGCAGTGCTACATCACTGGCCACAGATGAGAGACTCTGAGTAATAGGTACAATCTTAAGATATGTTTACCCTTCAAAGCCATTGCTAGGACACCTACAAGTCAATCACCTCCAAAGTAAAATTTACAGACCGATCAGTAAACAAATGAACCAAGTATCGCAAACTGAAACAGTCAATATAGCGATTGAAGGTTAGAATTTATACAATTTAAGCAGAAACTAGATTGTCCTGTATGAGTTAGCTGGCATAGATTGTCAAAATCCCTCTCTCGAGCTTTGATCTTGATCTAGTACTAATGCCGATATCGCAAAACATCTGCTCACAATATGTTATTAATTTCTACCACCAGCAACTTGTTTGCCTGTTTATTATGATTCTACTGAGAATCTCGTGTTGGATAGAAGATTGGATTTGAAGGGGAGACAGACTGACTGAATAAAAAAATCAGGTTAATTCGGAGTAAAGATCAATTAGATACATCAGTGTAAAGTATTTTCATGTGTATAGGGTTCATGTACTCTTCGACCAGTAAATCATTTCTATTTGTTTAACTTAGATTCCATCATCAAAAACCTTTTTCAGTAATTTTTATTTTTATTTGTTATCATTATTCAAAAGAATGATCATTCATGTATGAAACATTTTACTCTTTGAGTATAGGTTTAGTACCAGTGATAATTGGCTTTTATTTAAATTTACAAATTAATTAATCACCTATGTCCATACATAGAAAATTAGCATTATCACCAAGTCACACTTATGTAGATCTGCTTGAGTACTTTAAAATGGTTAGCCTAGAGAGAGATTTTAATAATGTTACTGAACATTAATCTCAATGATCATATGTCAAATTAAATTCAAACTGAAAACGTGTTAGAATTAAATCCAATGTGAATTCTGATGTCATGGCAGCAGCCTAAAGTTGTTTTGACTTTGTTCAAAAACCTGTTGAGACAAAATCATTTCAACAGTGCATTACATCGACAAACTAAAGAAGGATTTAGAATTTAATTGTTGTTAAAAGTGTTTTTATTTTTCACAATTACTTTTTTTTCTGAAATGCTATCAGTTCTTCTCCCATGAGTGTGTAATTGTTCTAACTTATTGAAACTAATTAGAAATAGCAAACTCTACAAATCTCTCAAACTCTACAAAACTCTACAAATATTGATGGATATCAAAATCTATTGTTTCTTAATGCAGATATTTTTGTACAAATCAGATATTTTTGTACAAATTTTCCTTTCAAGGTAATGTTAGTATTAAATAATTTAAAAGTTGAATCAACTTTCCATAAAACAGGTTACACACTGCTAAGATCTATTCACACTAGGCTTAAACTCTAATCCGTACATATTGCATTACTCTAGACACCAAAACCAACCTAGTTTATGCTTCAAAAGGCAAAGGATTCTACAAAAAGTTGGTCATATTTGATACTATAAACTGTAGGATTTAATTGACTATGTGCACGTTGCTATTACAAGTGATTAAAGCCAGACACGTATAGCGATCAAGAATTTACACAATTTACAATCCACCATCAAAATTTACCCAAAATGTCCTATTCGTGTGTCTAGTGATGAAGATTAGAGTTTTTGGTTTGCTTTCTGCATAATTACATGCATTAATATTCTCCTCCCACTCAATTAATCACTCACAAAATGCAGTAAATATATATCAAGTCAGCGTAGCATAGAGAGTATTAGTCAGAAAACGACATTGATGAGTAAACATTGTCATTCCGAAGAGGCTGAATGCCGCAAATAACACTCGAACATCATTCAGTTCACAAGAATTCCTTATCGTTGTATAAGCTGATTGGACAAATGATTTTTCCGACTGACGTACATAGTCTCTCTTCCATTCTCGACAAACATGTGAAGATGACAGTCTGGTTATCACAGCGAATGAAAGGCACATCCTAAAGAAATATAGGCATACACTAAGAAAATCTGAAGCTCCATTGTCGGTCGTTACAATGTATCATGAACAATCATCGTCACTTGCAAAGCACTAGATCTTTTGCACAGTTAATATTCAGTTTGGGGCCCTTAGCAACCATAAGTCCATCGCTGTGGGTAATGCACACACTTGTAAATTGTCAGGTTGTGATATGTATGCAGAATGCCAGCTCTATAAAACTCAAGGCAGCAGCTGGCATAGTGTGTTGATGCGCTCCATACTATTACTCCATGGGTACTTTAGGGAGTGTTAGCTCAGCGGTTAACGACGGTGCCTTTCAATCATAAAGTCCCCAGTTCAAGTCACTCCAAGATTAATGTATGTCGTCCAGTTACAGAGTAGTTGACAATTGACAATTCATAATCATGGACGTTAAAATATGAATCTAAGAGACATGACATGATAAGCCAATGATGGCTTCTTCGCGAGTTCCTGCTTGCAGGAGGATCTAAATACATACACACATACATACTTTAATGGCACCATGATCACCACAGAAAGAACCAAAGGTACCCTTTCTAATCTTTTGATACCACTAGTAGAGTCAAGACAATAAATTCTCAAGTAATAACCAATGCATACAGTTTGCTATTTTGGGCAAAAACATTGTGATAAAAATAGCAATCTTTGAATTAGGGAGATTGATTTATGGAGAGTAGTTCATATCAGGGTTGGGGATCAGTGGCGGAGGGAGCTAGGGGAATTGGTCAGGGGGGACGAGAATAGTCTGTAGGGGCGCTTTCGACACTATCTAAGCGGAGCGCCACCATTGGTTGGCGCGGAGCGTACAGAAATTTTTTGAGTAAAGATACACTCTAGATCGCCGGAAATGACCCTTTCCGGGCCTTGCTAATTTGCAGATAAACGAAGAATAAATAGGTGTTATCGCCATTTTGTCAGAAAATTACACCAACAAAATGTGACAAATGTCAATAGGTAGATGAGAGCGCAATTAAAAAGTCAATAATCGCAAATAAGTAAAAAGTGGTAAAAAGCTGAAAAGGGCGCCAGCAGTCCATTTGAGTCCGTCAGGGGGGCATCCGCCCCCCCCTGACTGTATGGACGCTCCGCTACTGTTGGAGATTCCTGTGACACTACCTCACAACTCAGTGAAATTCATAAAAAAAAAAAATTAATACTTATAAAAGCATGTGTTTGGCATTTGTCAGCAAGAAACACAAAATAAAATTGTACATTTAATCAAACTAAGACATCACTCTTAAAATTATTATTTTTGTTATCAAATGTTCATTTCTAACTTCATAATGTTGAAATGAAACTTGACTCATTGCATTGAGCTATGTTCATCATTATAAGAGTTTAGTATTGACCAGCTCAAAATCAATTCACAATGTTGTTTATATGATAAAGTCTCATTTTGTACCCAACTGTTACTAAAAATGACTGTGTTGTACATATGGTATAGAGCGTAGTTCTAAGTCACAGACAACGGTAAACTGATGTTTAAAGTGATCATGAAATGACATACTTGATTCAAAAGCATGAAACTTTACCATCCATCAGGAAGAAATCACTATGCTCGTGTTTACTGAAAATATACAGATATGAACTCTATGACACCCACAGAGACTAAGATTTTCAATGTGAATTTCAATGAGAATTGTGCAGTTAGTATGTGTAGGCCTACATTATAGTCCATAGACCTACAAGTGTCACCTAAAACTCCATTTTTGAGGGTGCAAGTAAGACTGTCAAAAGAAGTTGACAGTTGTTTTTAATTTATTTTTTCACACCATTATTCACACCATTAATAATTTCAATTTCTGATGTCTGACATGGTCAAAAATGAACACCCTCAAGCCAAATCCTTTTGCACCTTAGTTCCCAACTACATGACAAACTGAAGAAGGCTAGGAACATAATTTTTCTATCCACCCATGAACACATTTGTTTCAAAAGCACAATAAAGTTGTTCCCTTCTGCGATGTTATGCAAATCCTTGGCGTGACTGTTTTGATAGCTCCCCTTTAAACTTTATATCTTAAGAAACCCTTTATATGATGATGCACAGTCGAAGGCTTCAATGTTACTGGTACTTTATACCCAGTCTTGGGGGAGTTTATTTGAGACAAACAAGTCGTTATTACAAGCCCCTTGAGAGATTACAATCAGTGATATGGTAACTGCATTTACCATAATCCTATAATATTTCAGAAGCATCCTGCTTGTCAGTTAAGCTTCAATAAACATTCCACATTTTCAAGGGTATCAATTTATACACTAGTAACCTGTTAGATGATACCTATACATTTTGTCAAGGTTTTCCGGACACATTTCTTAGATAGATGGCCATTTTTCCTTCTCCAATGGTTGATGATAATAAACTGAGTCTCCTACTGCATCAGTGTATTGTTTTCATGGAAGACATGTTCTTCATAGGTGGCAGTATAACAGAAAGGCTTACATTTTGTTAACTTTGAACCACACTTGCTGCTTCATTGTTACAAACTTAAGGAATATTGCCCCCACATATGCCACTAAGTATCACCAATGGGTGACCATATTATTTGTTTTGGTAATTTAGTTTTCTTTGAAAGAAATGTCGATAAAGATAACCAAATGCCTTTCAATAAACAATAACTGTAAAATAACTCAAGTGGAAATGTACAATTCTCACATAAGAAAGACAACTTGTAGTGAAAAACTGATTGATACTGAAATAAAAAAAACATATGGAACAAGTGGAGGATACATATTCATAAACCTTGAGCTGCAAAGAGAATTGTTTTCTTCTTAACTTCAAAGTGAGAAGAAAACTGGTTGGAAACTGCTTACCTACTACAAAAATCCTGTGTCGCTAAATATTTCAGTTTAGCCTCTGAAGAAGATCCTGCTTGGACCGAAAGGTCATGCCTTCTTAACTTTACATATTTTTATAAAACTTATGATTTAAAGACAAAATTTAAGATATAGGTTCACAATCAACTCCTGGTAGTTGGAGTCGACTGAATTAAGATGATCTACCACAGAATACTACTACAGTATCACTGATATGAAGATGAACGTCACCATTTTTCAATGATCCATATATGTTTATGCTTTTGCTCTTCTATAATCACATGGCTTATGACAAATTAATCTTGAAATCTTTTTTTAATTTGAAAGTTGATTGTCTGTCTAGAATGATCAGCTGACAGTCACCATGGCAATGACAGGTACTACCAATTAAAATTTGAAAGGAATTGAATGTGTGGAGCTAGTTCACTATTTACATCAAATTTGTTCACAGAGAAAAGACACCAAAGACTTTTGATCCCAAAATGACATCTTTCTGGCCTAATTTCTGTGACTGTAAAACATCTGCATTCAACTCCTGAGTGACTAAATAGTAAGATTTATTGTGTGTCATGCTAACTCTTCAAATGATTAATATGTCATAGGGCTGGCAAATATAACTGAGCAGTTGAAGATGATCTTTTTCAATGGAGCTGAAATATGATAACAATCCTCAATGAATCTTCAAATTTAGGGAGAAAGTATTCTTGAAAGTATTACTCTAGAGAATGTACTCAATGAAACTAACTTTATAGATTTGCAGATTTCTCTCAAATTGTTCAATTCACTCATTCTGACACTAACAGTTCACTCACAAATTGCAGATGTTGAATTAAGTATTATTAAAGTACTTTTCTGGTGTATGGGTTCAATGAAACTCACGTAATCTCATTCTGATGTCTGGACAATCAAAAGTCTGCCTTGAACTTGATTTAAAGAACCTTATTAAGATACTAATAACTATTACAAACATAAACAATTTTTCATAAATTGGAATTAAATTTGAAGTCTGTCATTTTGTGAAGACAAAAAGAGAGAAAAAGTACATTAGATGTTGTCATTCCAATCTCAAAGTTTTCTTTAGCTCATCTTCAGCATTGTCTAAAATGGTTTATATATTAACAACTGGAAATAATCACCAGCAAACAGATGTTTTGAACAAGAAAGATAGAATGGATGGCCCTTTTCTCTTGACCCATTGACAGGCTTCAAAACAGATTGACACCTACAAATTTAATATCCAGTACAAAGAGATTTCACTGCAACACTTAAATGTATATCAATTTTTTGATTGGAGGCAGGATCACTTGTAAATAAGTTGTTTTAATGATTTCATGATACAAAACTTTAATTGGGAAAAATTCCTCACTGCTGGGAAATCCTCTTGTTGTATTCCTTTCAGAGATTCTTGTAGTTACTTACCTGCTCTATATTGTTATGAATATTTATATACTTATGAATATTTATATACTTATGAATATGCACATACATGAATATTCACACAAGTGATAAGCCCTTTGCATCAAACTGACCAATCCCCTCCTTATGTTCCTGACCCCTTCCCTCAAATAGCTTGTTTGACAAAGGCCAACCCCTCTGCACCCACCACCGTCCCCTCCTCCCTCCCAGCCAATTTAAGAAAAGTTCAGTTACCTAATGATTGCAGCACAAAATGGAACCAAAAAATTGCAACTTACTGTGTTGAGTTTATCCAACAGATCTTCCATGCTTAGGTCTCCATTCTGTGACACTTTCATCTGCATCCCGTTCATCCAATCAAACATTTCCTTGCACTTGTCAGAGAATCGAGTCCATTCGTTGAGCTTGTCTGTGATTTGTTGCTTCCTTTGGAGATTTTGCAAGTGACGCTCATCCAACTGTTTTGAAAGTAAAACTAAGCGTTCGTGGAGGACTGAAATGTCATCAGGACTAACAGCCTGTGACAAACGATGCTCCGACTTATGCAACTTCTCCAGCTCGGATTTCTTTATCGAGAATATCTTTTCTGTTTTCTGCACGGTTTGGAAGTAGAAGATAGAACAAAACAGTTAAATGAGAGGTCTTTGGCTTTCAAATACTTGAGTCATACCTATGCAAAATATTCCACAAAATACCACGAAATAGTTTAATATCAAAACATTTGCACATATTTATTACAAAGTAAGATGACTACTGGACTGATGAAGATATTTTGCTTATTGAAATCTGACAACAACATTTGAGCCTCAAATAATATAACTGACCCATCACTTCAACACCTATTTCTGTTTGCTTCATTACAGGCAGATGAGTTCGGATGTGTTTAGCAATAAGGTGGGTGGGGGTGGGGGGGGGGGTAGAGGGATGGAGGGAGTGGGAGTAAAAACACAATACATATTCTTTTAACATGAACAGTCTTCATTAACTAGTTGGTCATCTCTCATTGATTTTCTTAATTATTTTTTTCAAATTTCTTTCAATGTTTCGTTTTACTTACACTGCATGCCTTGCGATGTTTTGAGAGGCTGTCATACTGGCTGGACACTTCTCTGGAGGTCTCCTCTTTGACTTCTTGCAGCCAGTCTTGCAGTTCTACGATGTTGTCGTCTGTACTGTGCCATTCCTTCAGAATGTCGGATAGATGTGCAGCACACCTTTTCATGCGGCTGTTTAGGCTGTACCAGAGTTTCTGGATGCCGTCCAGTTCAGACTGAAGTTGTTCTGATGCTTTGCGATTTGAATTCTGTAGGAGTTCTTTCCCATCTTCATTGAGAGTGAGATAAGAACCCTCTTGAATAGAGAACTGTCTTTGGTCATCCTAAATGAAGCAATAAACAGAAAAGAAAAACACTAATTCAAACAACTTGAAGGTAAACATTCACATAAAAGCTGCAAAAAAACTTATACCATGACTTTCAATGCTAAAAATATCCTTTAATTATTTGATTCTAATCCTACTTGTTATGAACCTGTTCCTCTTCTTTATTTGTTCTGGTATATATACAGTATGGAAAATTCCTTGTATTCTCACATTTCTGTTTGATTCAATTTTGTATTACTATGGAACAAATTATCACACAAACTTATCAATTTAATATCAGTTAGAATTATTTCATAAACTTGTCACATTTTATTTATTTAACTCAAACTCCCTATCTTTAACAAGTTACAACCAGAATGAAAACATTTCATGGTTCCTTGCTGCTGTTCATTAGTTCCATTCATAGGGAAATTTCTAACAAAGCCCTAATACAACAACAGCAATTTATGCACACAAACTTTTGTTGCCAAAGTAATGCTAAGCCCTGATATCAATTGCAACACACATCAGTGTGTGAAGACTATCTACCATTA
>KN887597.1:0-22350 GCA_000934455.1 Apostichopus parvimensis | reverse complement strand
CTAACTGACCTTTGGTGACCTTTGCCGGCACCAAAATCAATAGGGTTCATTTAGTCACTATGGGCCACCCACCCACCAAGTATGGTAGTGATCGGTAATTCCCTTGTTGAGTTATCGTGCATACAAGCTAAAGCGTCACACACACACACACACGCACACACACACACACACCCATGTTTGTATTTCATTCCAACCGAGGACCCCATTGTATTTTCCATTGTTCAAATCCACGTAACCTAACTTTAACAATACCCCATACAACAGAATTCTTCCGAGGACGTGGTGATTCTTTAGAAATCACAACCGAGGACCTGAAATTCTTTTGTTCAAGTCCTCGGTCAGATAGAAAAACAAACGCACACATACACACATACACACACACGCCAACCTGAATACATAGGTTCCTTTGCTTTCAGCAAGGAACCAAAAACTAAGCAAATCAAAGTTTGATTGAAATAAATCAAAAGTCACTGCAAGAATGTCAACCAAAAATGTTTAACATGTAAATCTGCGTATTGTGAAACTGCAAAGACACTTTATACAAAATATGGAGAAATTTGGTATCTTTTACAGCATTTTACTACAATTTATGGCAAACACATCACATTCCTCAAAAAGCCTGGCTTCTGAATACTACCATTTGTAAAGGTTAGGTAAATGGCTTTTCCCAGTGACTGCCTAGAGAGTGTTATATGTACACCATGACCGTTGATATGTAAAAGACTTGCTGTACAATCAAAGGTCACCCACCAGTTGTCTTGAGACACATTGGGATTGTGGTGAAGGGGGCTGTACTGTGCTAACCCCTTGGGCGACACCATGTACTGCACAGAGCACATTTCATTCCCTCCAGGGAGGCTACTTTCTATATTGCTCACCTTAACTTGTGCATGAAGGCTTTTTAGTGTCTGAAGTGACTCTGTTCCTACTTCGTACATTGGGAATGCTGCCTCCATGTGTTTCAGCCATTCAGTAAGTTTGGAAAGACTTTTCTGGTAACTTTGCCATTTCCTACAAAAAACACAAAAAGATAAGAAAGAGATGATAAATCACTTAAATATCTTGCTCTTCATTTTCACATTCATATGTCTTCATATTTTGTTCTATCTTTCTTATCCATTTAAAAATACAAGTTAAAAATTACAAGTTTTACGTCAGGAAAAGAAAGTGAAAAAAAAAGTAGAGATAAAAGACATCACGAGGGTTCGTGACATAAATTTACACAGAGTAAATATTCCAATAATCCATGCTGCTTTCTTTCTTTATCTTAGATTGGTGAAACGAATCTCTGATCATTGAGTAGTAAAATATCCTTATACAGAGGGTGCTCTTCTTATATACATATTTGTCACCATTTGTAACACCAGGTAATTCAGAACTGACATAGTTCTTTTGTAACACCATGTAATTCAGAGCTGACACAATTCACAGTTATTATACCACCAAGGACACCTAAATAAATCGACTGGTTGGAATTAATCGATACATACTTGATATTCTTGTCGATGATGTCCTTGCGTTGTCCTGTTCTTCGTATCACACTCTGCCACTGCTCGTTGAGCAATCCCAGTTTGTTCTGAAATTCCTGGGGGTCCTCTACCTGCCCCTCTGTGATCATCCTCTGGCCATCACTGATGATGGAGAAGAGAATCTGTTGACGGTTGAAGATGTCCGACTCAAACAGCTGTTGGAGAGAAGAACGAGTTCATACTATTTACCCGGCATGAAAATTAGGTACGATCAATTGTTTTGCAGGAAAAATCTTTACAGAGTGTATCAGATATAAATATTTGAAAAACAAAAGAGATGATGAATCCCAATTTAATTTGTTTTGATTTGATGAATATAATGTGATCCAAATTCTTCATATTACAAAAATTGTCATAAATTCTCCAAATTTAACTAACTAAGGTTCACTTGATTTACACTTAAACTTGACTTTCCTCAAAGTATTTCCTTGATGAAGTTTGGCCAAGTTAGCAAGCTGAACATTGGGGGATAATACTGCTGAGGTAATACTCATCCTTTTTTGCAACCTTGTTGAATCTTTTGTTGCATGATATGCTATGCAGTTTATGCTTTTACACCCGTGTTGAATCTTTTGTTGAGTGATATGCTTATCCATTTTATGGTTTGCAAGCTGATTGAATCATTTGTTGAATGATATGCTATCCAGTTTATGCTTTATAATAGTTTCTTCCATTAATTCTCTTTCAGGACATAATAAACTTACATCATATACTTTCTGTTGCTCCAGCAGTCCCTCAGAGCTTCCTGTGATATGCTATGCATTTTATGCTTTGTAATAGTTTCTTCCATTAATTGTCCTTTAATTAACTTACATCATATACTTTCTGTTGCTCCAGCAGTCCCTCATAGCTTCCTGCGATATCAACAGCCAAGTCTGCCTCTGCATTTGTCAAGAAAGAGCTCCAGGCTTCACACTTTTGTAGGAAGTTCTGTTGTTGGAGAAGGATGGCTTGGAGTCGGCGATACTTCTCTGAAAGACGTGAAGATAGGTAGCTCCATCTAGTATTTAAGTCGGTCAGATTCTTGGTGTTCTCGGCATCCAGGCTGTGTCTGTACCCCTTGCTGTTCAAGGAATTTAACTTTGGCTGGTTTTCCATGAATCGCACAAGGATGGTCTGTAAGAGTAAACAATTGTCATATGGTTAGTTTTTAATAATTTCAATAATGATTTCATTAGAAATAAAAGTAAGTCTATGACAGAACAAGTCACTGAAATGAAGAGTTTTGCTGAAGGGAGAAAAAGACCTATACGAATATTGCAAACATTAAAATGCTTTACCTTTAAACTCAATCAAAATCTTTATACCAAGCTAGCAATCAGTTCATATGAATGAGTAAGATTAGTAACAATGATTCAAGGTTTTATACCCCAAATTTTGATCTGCATTAAGGTTTTACACAAAATTAAGTCAGAGATATTTTGTTTGTTGCGGGGAGGGTGGTCTTCCGTTACATAAGATTCAATGTGGCAAATTAAAAGTAAATATTGTTTGTGAATATGTCAAACATATAAAGATACAAAATTCAACAAATGCCATTTTCAGTGGAAGAGAGCAATGTGACATAGACACATATGGACCGGTTAACAGAAGACAAGGAGTTACCCATATATAGAAACAAGACCAACTGTTTGGAGCTATTTTAAGTGTGCTATTATGACCGTTTGGTATTGATGGCTTGTTGCGAAGGATTTAGATTTATTACACAGATGAGAATTTCGTGGACAACTGGTATGGGGAGTCATCGTGGTCACCTTTCATCGAACAAACTCAGAAATATCACAGATTGAAAGATCACATTTAAAATACATTTTGGGAATCCCTTGACAGACGGAAAAATTGACATCTCCTTCTGATCCGTTCTCGAGATATAAGCAATATTGTGATGAGAGGAGTTTGTATTCAAAAGTTATTTCTGAAGATTATAAAGCTTTGAACACTGTATTGTTGCACAATAGTGAGGCATATAATGGAACTGTGCAAGCTATCCATTGAGGTATGATCAGATTCAGCGCTGAGTAGTTCAAGTAGTGAGGACATCTGTGTAGAGACTCAAGGATACGTCTCCACAGTGTGTGAGCTTGAGTGTGACTCATCTAGCTGTTGCTATAATCGTTATCAAGGATAGCAACGATCGCATGGCAACGAGTGAGGTGCATTGATGTGAGGCTTCCCTCATAGCTAATGTAGAAAAGAACATGATGTACGTGTCTCCTTTGTATACAGAGGACTTTTCTCTGAGTAAATTAGGAAAAAAGATCAACTCTTAGTGGCCCTCAGAATGTTTACAGATATCAAAACATGAAGTTAAGACTTGCTTGAACTTTGTATGATTTTTCAATTGTTTTGCCAACATTCTGCTAAAAGACGATCTTCTAAACACGTTGTGACTTTATTCATGATTCTTGAAGTTAAATCATACCATGATACCTGCTAAAATCACACTCAAGTTTTAGTAATTCTCTTACTTCAAATAAATTTTTACATATACACGAAACTTTGACCTACAACATATTAACTTTTGCATACAAAGAAACCCTACAGGATAAATATAGAGATTAAGAAGGATCTCTATTTTTTTCCCCTTTCAGCCTATATTTAAGGAAAATGTTGCTTTCATGAAGAAAAATAGGCATTCCACTTCAATAATTGAAAAAAAAACACCCACTAATAAACAGGACATAAATATACTAGTCGTTATTGTTGTACCTTCAAAGTGGCCATCCTCTCTCTGATGGTCTTCTCATTTTCAGAGCAGCTAGGGTCACTCTCCTCGATCACGGCGGCCTCCTCTGCTAACCATGCCATGAGTGCGGCAGCCTCATCTCTGACTTTACTCTGAAGCAAGACATCTTCCTCTTCTGTGCTAATATGTCTCTGTAGAGTTTCTTGAATAGCTTCTTGTTTCTGTTGAACCAAAAAATTCAAACAATAATTAAATACCATCACATTTCTTTATGAATATGTATCACTGAATTTTGCACTTATTTGTCATACTTTTCTTTTGGGGGAAGGTTAGATGTTTTACCTCAGGTTGCTTCATATCTATGCAATTTTGAATCAAGCACAGCAAGTATACAAATGAAGATTTTTTATTCAAGCGGGAATCTCTAGATAATGAGAGTGACACTGAATTTTACCCCAAAGTTTGAAATAAGGAACAGGTGAGTTTATGCAATTGTTCCCAAAAGATAGTGGGGACCCACTCTTATCTATTTTGCAAGGGGAACTTATGGGCATCCTTAAAGACCCTGGCAAACTAGCGCCTCTAATGTGAAATCCACAGGCCCTTTAGTTTTGTCCTACTGTATTCTGATACAATTACGACTCATTCCACTTCTTACTTATAATTCCCACTCAATATCAAAATTCTATTTTAAACACTTGCATGATCGTTGGTATTTACACGGTATTAATGCAGTATTTCTAACAGGTGAGTTTTCTTGCAGATTAAGCACTTAAACTTCTTACCTGGGCTAGTACTTTGCATCTGGAAGTGATATTGTTCTTGGTGCTATCATTCATGTTTCTGGTCAGGAGAGGGGTGAGGTTCACGACAGACTCAACCTCCTGGTGTTCATCCACTTCATAGAGAAGATCCTGAAGATTAAAATATTAATAGCAAACTTGATGATGAGATACCCAGCAGATAATCCTCATGCAACACAGTAGTCGAAATATGAGCTTAAGGGTAATACTGCTTCCATATAACAGCTGAAAATGAAAATGTTGAAATTTTGGGTTCTTCACTATTTTTTTTAAGCTTGTTCCCAAACAAAAAATCCCCACATTAATCTAGTTCATTAGCTTGACTCATGAAATTTCATTTCAAATGACGAAGTAAGAAAAGTCACAGAGAAAGTTGAAACGCTTATTTCCTATTTGCAAATTCAGGAGACAATTTGGTGAATAAAGTTACAGAGTTTGTTAACCGTTTCTTTACGCCATGATAAGAATGTGACAAATTCGACCGAAAGCTCCGGTCTGTGGTGATATTCAATAGGCAAATAAGCAATATCTTTTGAGCATATTTCAGGAATAATATTGAGCGCTTGTGTTCAAATTTCAACAAGGCCTTTTTCTGCCATATTTAGAGCGACTCTCCTTCTTTAGACATATTACACTTCGGTTAGACTGACCATAATCTGAAACTAGAAACATTTATTAATGACCGTGAAGATCATCTGTTTTACCTTGCATTCCTGCAATCTCTTCAGCCTCTCCTCCCCAGTCTCTTCAGGTCTTGGCTCCCTCTTACCCTCACTTTCTTCTTCCTTCTTAGAGAGCCACCTCTCAACTTTACCATAGTTATCCTCAAACTGCTTCCAGATCACCAGATTATTCTCAAAGAGCTGGATCGTGTCCTTTAGTTGCTCCTCAACGCTATTCCACCTGACACAATCAAAACAGTTGAATTTTTTATTTCAAAATATGTGTTGCTTTGTATGGCAGCTTAAAAGTGCCATCATCATGATAAGAACATCTAACCATACAAAAGATTACATTTTTCAGGAAATTATTGAAAGGATGAGATGTTATAAACTGTCATTTCAACAATTTTTCAGAAAAATTGTTAAATAACACATTGGCAAAAAAGTCAACAATTTAACATTCTGCCAAAACTTGTTGAAATGACAAAATACCACCATGCAACCAATTCATTTTAAGTCTGTTTTTTGACAAGATATGATCTTGCAATGTGAACTTTTTTCCCAAAAAAAAAAAAAAAAAAAAAAAAATTCCACATTGTTTAGATGAGAATCGACGTTAGATACACTTTACAAGAACACTTCATTGTTGTTAACTTGAGCGAATCTGTAGGACAGTTAAAAAAACAAACACTGGCTGCTGTTCAGAGGGTTACTGGCCTACCTTTCCACTACGTCTGACAACCGTTTACTGATCACCTCGGAGACGGTCGCTTTTGAGATTGACTGCAGCTGCGTGCTCTTCTTCTTACAATCTTTCAGCTGATGTTTGCTCTCTTGAAGATGCCGAAGAGCCTCCTGAAAATTTGGGAAGAAAAGATCAATAAATGCAAAACATTTATTCTCTGGATTAATTATGTTATTTTATTTTGGTTTTCTGTTAGTAAAAACAGCACGAAATCAACATGTAATGAATGAACATTAGCGCTAGTGTAGGTAGGTGTTGGTTCATAATTTAGGAAATTTTAAACAAAGGATCTCAGGGTTGCTATGTTATAACAGTATTACAGTTATCTGCATAAATTAGTGTAATTGTTTTAACTATAACATTAAACTGACATAGCAATGTCCAGCAATTCAGTTCTGACTTAATGATAAAAGTGGATAATGACAGAAATCCTTCTTCAGTCATAGCAGAAATATAAAAAAAAAATCTCATAAATAGTTGACAGAATTAATCTGAAGTCACATCCATGAAAACCATAGACACATCCCTGGACAGAATCTTGATGTAATGTTCCTGCTAAAATATGCTGTTAAATTTAGAAAATTTAAGTCATCAATTACTTTATCTGCATTTTTTAATTTTATCATAAGACTTGGTTGTAATATGTGCCATGTCAGCCAATGCTCATGATAATTAAATTAATGTATTGCTTACTTGTTATTTATTCATTCATGTCAGCCAATGCTCATGATAATTAAATTAATGTATTGCTTACTTTTTATTTATTTATTCATTCATTAATTGATTTTTTATTCATTTATAAAAATTTTAGTTGACAGTGATGGTTTAGGTCGTAAGCAAATAACTGATTCCAGTTGGCTTTAGTATTTAAATGTATGCTGACTACATACAAACAGTAACGTCTAACCTGAGAAAAGCCACCTTTTAAATACCGCCAAAAAAAATTCACATTCATGAAAACATAAAGACATCCCTGGACAGACTCTTGACTTAAATATATATGGATGCTTGGAAAGTGTTAGTTCTCATGGAGCAGATAGCTGGACTTGACAAAATGATTTTGTCCAAAATGATGAGAAAAAGGAACAAAAAAGTAACACTGCAAAAAGTATGTGAAGAGTGATAGAGCTGAAGGGAGGGAGAATATGAAACATGATTACATTCTGTGAGTAAAGAGAAATAACAACAAATCCTTAGAAAAAGCAGTATTTTACACAGAACTTCTATCTAACGTAGTAGGGAAATTAAAGATGTGAACTCAAGAGACATCACTAAGAACAGTTAAAAAGTTGTGATAAAATTGATTTCCAAGATGCAAACCTTCAAATCATCTAACACCTGCAAATCAAAAGTGTAAAACAAAATGGGATATTGATGACAGTGTTTTCTGTGTTCAGGTCATATCATAAATGTGGTGTGTTGTTTTACATCACGACAAACTACAGCAGTTTGCGAGAAGTGTCCACAAATTGATCTTCAATATCAGGGAAAGTTCATCGTCAAATTCTCCAAAAAGGAATAAAAAGAGAGGAAGAAATGATTCCAATAACAAATCTTTGGCAAAGAGTAATATCTGTCATACGTTTGAATTGCCTGTGATTTTGCACAGTGAAAAACACGGATTTACATTGGTTTAATAGTGATACTGACACATCTGTCTAGCGCTAATAAGAGCACAAAATGGAAAATACCGAATAGCACCAGTTTGCCATCACACAAGTCTCCACACAATTTGATGCGCATGATACAAAAACTATCAAGAAAGGAAATGATGGTATAGACATCAATTTGTGTGACTTTTTTCAGTAATTTTAAACATTTCATCTCTTTTCACTTGTTTGAGACGTGACGAGAGTTAGTCCATTAACCATAGGTTGCATTTTTCAGCTCTCTTGACCTCAACTTTCTGAAACTTTATCTCTTCTGCAAACAGACTGGTGAGTTTGGAAGAGTTGATTTGTTCACACCTTGCCATGTCTGCCTTGACCTGATAGTGATTTGGCTACTAGCTGTGCGAAGAGTTGCATAATAGACGAAAAAGGCAGCTCAACTAAGGTGCGAAAAGAGGGGACTGATCACTCAGCTAACCAACTGGAAGAAACCTGCTGTTCAGTACAAATGGCGGGTTTTTTGATGCAACCTATAGCTAATGGACACTTTCGCAACATGATATAAGGTTTAGGCCAAAACTTGCATTCAATATTTAAACAAATAGATTGCTAAGTTTACAGGCTTTCTCATGGTAGAACTTGAGCCTAAAGACTAAGGAAATAAATGAATTTATTTTTAATTAACACACACCTTGAGCTTGTTTGTTTGAGCATGCAAAGAACCAGCCGATCCCATCACAACTTTGCCCCTGCTGGTGGCATACTCTGCCTTCTGAATACTCTCCTGGACTCGTTCTAAGCTGCTCTTGTGAACATTCCACAGTTCTAACGCCTTGTTATGCTTCTCTCTCAGTCTTGCTACTTGGTTCTCTAGGTCATTAACAGACTTATCGAGAGGTCGTAGTCTGGCAGTAATGTTTCTCTCTGTTGTGAGCTGAGAACCAGTGTCTTTCAAATGTTCGATGTCTTCCTTCTTAGGTGGAAGGGCTTCGGTGGTAGCCTGTAGAAAAATGACGGTGAAACAAATCTCTGTTTTACTACAGGCAGGAGAACAAAGACACATCTAACAACAAGAAGATCAGGCAAAGGTTAACAAATATGGAAGGCAAATCAGGGGTAAATTCATTCATAAAGATGCACTTACTTTTAAAGTAAAAAAAAAAAAAATTAAAGTAACAGTGTCTAAACTTTACAAAATGTCATTTTCTTTAGAAAATTTGTGAACTCACAGCCAAGCAAACTTACAGGCAAGATGGTTTACATTTCATGACATTGCAATCAGAACCAAGTTGCATACTGTAATATACAATGTCTATGAAAGAGGTCCGAAAAGTAGACAAAATGTACTAATGTATAAATTATGTTGGGGTCTTAAAAGAACCACTACAGCGACTGAATATAATATTTAGTATTTTCGGAAGACATATAATGAATACTTTGCCTTAGTTGTTATTTTATCCATTTATCAAAATTTGGATCATGATTGTGACAGCATGTTTCCTTTTAATATTCTTAATGTCCGATAAATTATAAATCAAGAGTAAAAATCCAAATTGAATCTTCCGTAAAAAGTTAACATTCAATAATTGTAAATCACATTACAAAATATACCCCTTAAGTCCTCCTGACATTCACATAAAATCTTGTCAAAAAAATACTTCAATATCAAGAAATATTATCTTCACTAATCAACAGTGTTGTAACGAGTCGAGACTAGAGTCAATAATTATCATGACGTGTTATGTGACTCGAACAAGTTTCCCTCCGATACGATAAAGATCACTAAAAGCCATTACCTGCCTTGAGTCAGGAAAATAGCCGGGTAATCACCTGACTGTACCTTCAAATCAAGTGACAGGTTATACAACTCTGCCAATCGATAAAATGGTAAATATCATAAAAATTAAACAACAACAACAAAAATTCTTTTTGGCGTTTCACATACCTGGCACACATTCAGAACCTGCATGACATATGCAACCTGACCGACTTTGCCATCGTGTCTCTGCAGTTTGTTATTCTCTTCTGCCATAAATTTTTCCAATTCCTCGAGCTCCCTTTCAAACTCGTTCCATCTGTCCAGTAGCTGCTCGGTGCGTTTCTGTCCGTCGTTGATCCTGCTGTGCAGAAGCTGCCACTCCCGGTTCATGTTGCCCAGTAGCTCGGCCATGTCCGTCTTGTCGTACCTCTTCCCCATCAGGTTCTGGCTCATGTTGGACGCCGATTGGTTCACAAACTCCACGGTCAGCATCTTGGTGTTCATGTCGACCTTGTATCCCTACAGGATTGAAATTTAAAGACGTATAGAAGGTATCTGGCATTTGAGAGATTTGAGAGATTTTAATGTTAAACATTACAAGTGAATCTGTCAATTCGTGTCTGAAAGAAGGGTAGTATTTAACATTTAAATAGATTGGTTTGCACATTAGTCACAGCAATAGAATGAGCAGATCCTTGGGCCCAAACTTCCTGGTGTCTAAGCTAGGGTGGGATCCCTTGATCGTCACTGTGAAAGTTGTTCAGGCTGATGTCTGACTATGTTGGGTGAGAAGGGTTGGCAAAATGCATAAGTAATTTCTGCATAAGGTAAAGAGCTGCTGAAGTAAATTTAACACCGAAAAAAAGAAGAAGTTATGGCTATGCAAGGGTCTTCTGATGAATCAAAGAAAAGTATTTTGAAACAATAAACTGTATTGATAATGCCCTGTTGAAGGACATCCATGTCCTAATCAATGTAACAGACTTTCAGATTGTTAAACTAACACACAATACCATACCTTGTATGTCTGTAGGTGATCTTTCACATCTTGCAGTGTGGCATTATCTTTGGCTTCTAGTTTATCAAGGACCTTATTCAGTTGTTCAATCCAGGCTAACAGTTCCTTCATTGCTACTCTGTGAGGTAAGTTATCATTCTGCAGAAGAAAATAGAATATCTATGGATCGAAACGTGCTATCAAAGATCTGTTATCATTGTAAACAATTGATGATCCCAAGGAGCTGTTATACATAGCAAGATCTTGCCTAACTCTAACAATCGTTTCAGAACAAAATATAATCCACATCACAGTAAATATCTATGGATCGAAACGCGCTATCAAAGATCTGTTACCATTGTAAACAATTGATGATCCCAAGGAGCTGTTATACATAACAAGATCTTGCCTAACTGTAACAATCCTTCCAGAAAAAAAATAAACTCCACATCGCAGTGAATATCTATGGATCGAAACGTGCTATCAAAGATCTGTTATCATTGTAAATAATTGATGATCCCAAGGAGCTGTGATACATAACAAGATCTTGCCTAACTGTAACAATCCTTTCAGATTTTTTTACCTTTTATTTAGATTTATCACACTTTTCAATAATTTCTGAATTTCTGCAAGATCACAGGCAGCTTAAAGAAGTGGTTTCCTTACCAAAACCTGGTGAATATCCTCCTGCAGTCTTGGTAGTTCGTGTTCCAGATCACTCCATTTGTTCTCAATATTCTTCAGAGTGGACTGGATGGGCTGTGTGTTGACTTTCTTCATCTTCAACATGTGATGGGCATGCATGCAAGCGTCTCTCTTTAGAGGAGCATGGTTATCAACATCCTTTCGGAATTTCTGATGAAAGAGGAAACCAATGTTTTTTTACTAGATGAGAATAACATACGCACCGCTCGAAAACTAACCTTCCACCATCTATGACGGTCTGGACCGTGACAGATTCATTTCACCAGCTGCCACTACTGCCATTGTCTCTCCCGTCCACGGAGAGTGACACAATGGGTATTTAATCATGGACAAATTACAACGTTTTACTTCCAACTTGTGCACACGAGAGTCCTTCAACATCTGCCCCTCGCCCTCCCCCACAGCCCCTTCTTGCCACCACCAATGACAAATTGAATACCTTGAGTGTTTAATATTAATGGCTATAATTTTTTCCTTTCTTAATATTTAATTCTTTATCATTAAGTTTTATTCTTTAGTTTCCCATTTTATGAACTTTTGTTCAATTTAAACTGAAATTAACTGAACTGAACAGACTATGGACACAGCTAGAATCAGTCCCTTGCAGTCACCCCCTCTATCACCCCCCTCTATCGCTCCCCCCTCCTCCACAACCACTAGCAACACCTGTTTCATTCCTTCTGCAATGACAAAACACAGTTTTGCTTACATTGAATTCTTCAATCTGGATCGTGACCGGACCTATCTGTTTGCGATACTCTGGGTCATTCCACTCTCTGACCTTCTCCTGAGCTGCGTCCAACCACGGAACCAGTTCAGCAGCCTCAGATTCAAATGACTTCCATACTTCTAACTCTTTGGTCAGTGAGTTCAAATCTTGTCTGATTCTCATTTGTAGAACCTGCCATTTCTCCATCATGGATTTCTGTTTCATACAGAGTTGAGGAGAGTTGACTTGCCCCAAGAGGTTTTCACTGCGATCTGAGATTTGCTGTAGAGAAGGCTGACGATCTCCAAGCAGAGTCTTCATCGACTGAGGATATAGAAATGAAAGATACCTTCTGAAGACAATTTACTTTCTTTCAAGTTCAACATTTCTCGTATATATCCTCAAGATTGTGAACATTCTTGATCGTAATGTACCATGATTTTACTGTGGCCATTTCCAAGTTGAGAATGCCATGGCATGCCTATTCTACGCAATGTGCAAACCACCCATAGCCTATATACCTAACCCAATTAATTCTTCACTTCTTGTGCACTTGCACAAACATGGTATGTCTGTATATTGGCCTGACCTCACCGAGGTGTTGAGAGACAGGTTAGGTCTCGGGAACAATAATGTCACCAGGCCCTCTTTCTCTATCTTCATTTTTCCTGAAGTATATTATCAAAAGGAGAACACAATATTTGTCAACCTATACTTTCCTGGTCCCCTCTACACTTTCCTGGGCCCAGGGGCTGTATTCTACCCCTCTCCTCTACACTTTCCTGGGCCCAGGGGCTGTATTCTACCCCTCTCAGTGAGGCTCCAGTGGGCCTAACCTCACCTGGTATTTGTGTATGGCCTTCTGTACACTTTCCTGTGTATCATCACTGACACTGCTTGGTACCTGCATCTCTATGTGTCCCAGCCAGTTCTTTAACTCCTTCATGCTCCGCTCCAGCAGTTTCCAGTCATTGACCAGGCCCTCTAACAAATGACCTTTGACCGTAGCCTTGGCCAGAATGTTCCTGTTTCTCTGGTCAAGATTTTTTCTTTGCTGGTCGAACAGTTGCTGAGTGAGAGCATCTGCCTTCTGAGCGATGGATTCTATCAGGATGTGGTGGGTATCCAAGTCACTAAAGAACTCCTGAATGAGATGAAAAGATGGAATTTCAAACAAACAAATCTCATTTTTAAAACAAATAATGGAGAACATGTTTTTAAAGGGTTCTTTCCAGGTTGGCTGCAGCTCATTATCATGATAATACCCTAGTACACTTTTAATACAGAAAGCTGCATTGACTTTTCACTGCTTACATTAGTTTATTGTTCCTTACTACCTTTGTGGCTGCCATATGTGGTCCTTCTGATTGTATACTAAAAATTAAGAAAAACATATTATTTTAGACTCGCTTTTACTGTGTAATTGACTGTGTTTTAACTTTTATTGTGCATAGATAGTACGTTTGGAACTACTTACTTCATTCTTAACATTTTCTTAAATTTTTTTTATATATATTTTTTTATATGTATTTTTTATTTATTTACTACGTTTAGGGTTCTATTTTTTATCGTTTAGTATTGGGTGTTTATTACTATCTCTTTTAGGCTTTTACAATAATTGTCTTACTGTACTATAGTTTCTCATACTTATTTATATTTAAACATTGACTATGATTTAATCTATTTTACTATTTACATACTTCTGAAATTGTGTTGGACTATTGCATTTTAGATTTTAGTATCGTGTAGTACGGGTGTGTTTTTTAAATTGTTGCTTTTGGCTGCTACATTTTTTGCCTTATTGGTTCTTTATATTTAGTATTTTGGTTTTTGTTACTATTTGTTTTTAGGTTTTACATTTGTAAAGCGCTTTGAGCAGCTTTGCTGATTATGCACTATATATATATTACTTATTATTATTTTTATTATTATTATACTGAATCAGCTAACTTCCCCAAAAGATGTAATCAGCTGGTAATTACTAGTAAACATAAACAGTTTCAACTTATGTTTAAATACACATTTATTTTAGATCTTCGTATTCGTGCTGTGAAAATGCCATAGACTGCTGCTTAGTACTAGGTACTAAATATTTTCACAATAATCTACCAGAAGGAAAAAAAACTGATATATTTCTAGTTTGAGCAACTTTTGTGACTCTTATTCAGCAAAAATAGAAGGAAAAAAAATCTAGTTTTCATCTTTCTACAGTTAAATGACTCTAATTTACCAATTTTGACAAATTTCATGTAATACCTAGAAAATACCAAAAATGATAGCATCTACAGAAGGAGATAAATCTGTTGCTTATATATCAATAATGAATTGAAGTATTCCCTTAAGGGAATGCGGTGCGGTGTACCTTGTGTTTTTTGAGTTGTTCTTCAAGGTTAGCTGCGCTAGTTGCTGATATGTCAGTCTGGGTCAGCTTCTGCTCTGCTGTATCCAGAAAGTCCATGTAATCCTGGAGAATCTTATGGTACTGATCCTGAGGGGGAAAATAATCAATCAAAATCAGGACGTGAAAATTAATGTTGTGAAGCAATACATCATTGAAACCAACAATATTAATACATGATGTAATCTATATTCTCATTGCATTGGGCAGAAGGTGATTCAAAGACTATTAATGTTATAGAGAGCGTGGTGGCCTTATTGGTTAAGGCGTCGGACTCGTGATCCAAGGATTGCTGGTTCGATTCCTGCCTAGTTCACTACGTTGTGTCCTTGGGCAAGATGCTTCATCTCACTTGCCTCTCTCCACCCAGGGGTTTAATGGGTACCTGTGAGGTAACTTGTCATTGGGGGCAGTATACAACTGCTGCCACCTGGATGGATTGTCTCTGAGACAGGTTATCATTGACCAGGGGTAATATAACGTCTGTAAAGCGCTTTGAGACCTATCACTGGTATAAAGCGCTATATAAAAAGCAAATATTATTAAATATTATTATTATTATTATTACACAAAACTTTGTAAGCTCCTGTCGATGTTTTACAACACAATGAAGAAGCAGAATGGAATCATAGAATAACATTTCTAATTTTTCCCCTTTATTTGACAGCAGTAATATACCTGCTATCAACTCAATTGTGTTGCAAAATCATTAAGAAGCAACGTCTCAAAGTAACGTATAAATCTACATGTTTTAACATCATCAATGACAATAATGGTATGTAGCCCTGTTTTAATTTTTTTTTTATATAGCGCTTTATACCAGCGATAGGTCTTAGTGAGATAAAGGATCTTGCCCAAGGACACAACGTAATGAACTAAGCAGGAATCGAACCAGCAATCCTTGGATCACAAGTCCGACGCCTTAGCCAATTGGCCACCATGCTCTCTGATTACCTGATTACACTGTATGACCTAAGATTCTTGCATATTATTGCAGCGTCTTTTATTAAATTATTAATTATAAATAAACATCTACAAAATACTTTTGACAACCAAGGAATATTGCAATAACAGGAAAATTAGTGAGATACATTGGAGACAGATGGGATGCATGGCAACAGAGACAGAAACAACAAATTTAGACTTTTCAGAACTTTTTATTTTGGAAAAGGAGGATGAAAAGTGGAAAACTGAATAACAATATAAGATTTTTGCTGAAAAAGTAAAAGTAAATTTAAGGAAAGCAGCAAAATATGATCCAAAATTGTAAGTAAGGTTACTTAAATCTGATACCTTGACAATCTTTGCTCTGCTAAGCTGATTTCTTCGAAAGTTGAGCAGTCTAATAAGCTCCTCCCATCCTGTTTGTAATGCTGTGATCTCATTGGATAATCCAGTGTTGAGGGGGTCTTGCGACAGCAAACTTTCTCCTTGCTCCATCAGTTGGTGAAACAATTCTTCCTTCTCCTGGACTTCTTCCTCAATGATCTAACAAGATTTTAACAGATTAAAATTATAAGCTTTAAGACATGTACTCACCACACTACAAGATAAATATGGTTCTAAATACACTTTAAAATAGGTTTTAAAACAAGAAAAGAGCAAAGATAAAAAATAACGTCCAGAAACCGTGAGGAAGCAATTATAAGCTCCTTCTGAATGACACATTAGTTGATATCACGTCCACTCTTTGCAACAAGATACAATTTATGAAGGTATCTGGCTTGCACAATCACAAAAAACACTTTCCCAGTCGATATCACTCTCTGTGTGTGAAAAGACATGACTGTGAATACACTGCTAATGGCACGTTCTGATATCTCTCCCCCCACCTGTTACAATACGTTTACAGCCAATTATTTACACAGTCTGGAAACTGCAAAACCTGTCATGATAGTGATAATATAATCAAAAGGAAAAAAAAAAACGTGAAGAAGAGGGGAGAGGAGGAGGAGGAGGAGGAGGAGGAGATGAGAGGCGAGGAGATACATCTTATCTCTCCTTTCTTTCTTTTCATAAATCGAGATAAGGTTGCTACAAAAACAATGTGCTTTAATGCTATTCTCATCATCAAGTAAACTCTTCTTGATAGTGACGTAAATACTCAACCTTTCTTCATTTTACAATTTTGTTGATCAAAAAAAATGTCCACTTGGGGTTTGGTAACATCTCAGTCACATGTTTATTTAAGGTTTACAGCACTTTATGTAGCAATGAGAGGGTTAAGAACATTATCAATATTATCTCTCCATCTTTGCTGATTAGAAAACAAACAATTCGTATATTCAAGGGCAGAGTGGAAGAAAAAAAGGGTGAGAGGGAGAAAAGTGACATGCCAAAACAGTTCTGTTTTATATCATAATCTATCAATCAATCAATCAGACTTTATTTGCATGAAAGAAAGTATCAAGGCCAATCTTACTACAGCCGCTTATTAGGGAAAGTTTTCTGCATGGATTAAATGACAAATCCCAATCACCAGGAAGATCTAGTTGACATTCTATTACATAGAGCCAAGCTGATGAATTTCGTAGGGTCAAAATACTTTAAGCTCCCTACATACCAGGGTGCTTTGTGAAAATGCTGAATTAAAATTATGAAAAACTGTGCAGAGGGTAAAAGAAATGAAATGCGACAACTACAAGAGAAATGGAACAGCACCTGTGTAATGGTTCAGGGGATGAAAAAGCATGACGAATATAAAACAAGCATAATTAAACACTTTCATATTATCAATTTGTTAAAAAATTTACACAAATTTCTCCATAGATTATGACAACATAGTTTTAATCTTTAACCAGGCAGAAAAAGAATGGTTACCTCATCTGCCCTTGAATAGTCGATATAACTTTCAACTTTTCAATGAATTTCACTAATTTAGCTATTATTAGACTGGATGACCCTTCAATTGATCAGTGTTAAAGCACAAGGTCGTACTATAAATACATTTTATAATTTTACAAATAATACATTTTAAATATGTTGTAATATTTTTAGTCATTACAATGGAGGTTGGTAGATGACTGCTGGTTTGTCAAAAAAGATTCACCTTTTTGGCAAGCAATCGAGAAATTCATGTTGCCAAGATCTGCTTCTTTTTCAGATGTTGCATTTTACTTCAGGCTTATAGCTTTCCCCCTTAGCAACATATACTATATGCTCAGAGTTCAACAAATACTATGGCATATATCATGTATGATAACAGAATTCACTGTTTGTTTCTTTAATAGCTATGGATAAATGGGATGATATTTTGAGCAATGTTACAGACATCAATCTTACTAAATATACCTGCAATCATAAATCTATCACAAAGCGGCATGCCATAGTAATGGTAGAATGGCAGGAAGATGGATCTCTAGAATACAAATGCAATATGGTCTACTTTAATATGGTAGGATGAAGTGTAGGCCTAATAGCTTGATCTGTGAAACTTTAATGAAACCCTAAATTATCCATTAAAGTCAAATTTAATGATCTCTCATAACTTTACTAGGGAAAATGCACTTTTTAACAATACAGAGTAAAGTAAACCATTTCACGATACTTCTGCCTTGAAAAAGAGTACTCCATGGTGCAAAATAGATCTTACAGCAAAATGACATTACCACCAGAAGTAATACAATGCACAATGCACATACACAAAAAAAAAAAACTCCTTGTTCCTTTGTTATGTAGCATTAACTAAAGATATTTAAAACTTCATTTCAAGAAAGATGAGACTTCATTTTACTAAAGACTTTACAAAAGAGTGCAAGAATAATAGTAGCCAATGCCTTATACAGAAATTAGTAGACACATCGAGATGTGACATCTTGGTGGGTATAATGCTATCACTTGAATCTTCAAAATGCCATCAAGTATCACCTTTGATCAATTTAGTATATCTCATAAATGGGCGAGAAAAGATCACAATGATGTACAGCGATGTTTCAAACAGAAATTGTCTCAGGTATGTACGGTGATGTCATATTTTAGCCCAGCCGAAGTTTGAGAAACAGGACTTCATCTATTTGCACTGTAACCATGCATAGAAGGCAGCTTTAGTACTCAGAAAACTGCAGGTATAAAAGGTGACTGTTGTTGTATCAAAGAACGTTCAACCTTTTAGGCAAGTAGTGGAGCATTTCATGTTCCGGGCAAAACTGGTTTCAAAATTATGCTCTTCTCATTCTTTTTCTTACTGTTTTATTGCTTTATAGTTCAGTTTTATTTACTTTCCCCGACTGCAACATACACTTACATATGTTTACAGCCTACTCATAGAACCATTAAATACTATATTTGGCTTCCATTCATTTATGATTACTAATAAAGTCTTTGGGATTTGATCTGCACACAATTTATACAATGAAAGCAATATTGTGATAAACCGCAAAAAGCAGGTCATAAATTTGCAAGTTTTTAGTTTAACTTTGAAAATCAATGACGGAACATTTTCCGATTTTCAACTAAGAGTGTATAACCATGTCTAAACAAAACCAGACAAAAACTGTTCCAAAGTCCCTGAGGATAAATAGCACAATGGCTTTGCTACCTGGAATCACTCTGTCAGGATAAATTTATTAATTACCTCAAACTTTCTGCTGACTAGTGAATGGAAACTATTTAACCACGGCAGTCTTAAAATCTAGCCAAACTTCCTTAGCATGTCACGCAAAATGAAACACGGTTTTGCTGCACATCTAGAAGCAATGACATAAAAGCCAACCCCAAAAATAGGGGTAAAAAAAGAAGAAATCTACAGAAGCAAAGCTGAGAAAAAGAGTGACACTAAAAATGGGGCACTAATGACTCGCATCTAAAAGAGGAAGAAAAAAGTTGGTCTAACCTCCAAATTTGTAACCAAGAGCTAGACACATCAACATGAAATGGGGAAAAGAAACATCACATTAGATCATGCAATACACACAGATTGGAAATTTATGGATGGTTGCAAAAGAGGAATAAAGCAGATGCGATTCTTCTCATTCCAGCAAAAGTGATTCCATTTTGGCCTACATTAAGGGATGGAGAACTTAAGATTAACAAATATGCTTATATATTATTTCAATGTAGTGTTATCGTCCTGTTTATGACGACCGTTGTTTAATGAGAAACTCTAATTTCAGTTAACGTTTCCAGTAGACTAAGTTATGGAGTTTCATAAGGAGTGTCTAATAGATTCATGTTTCATAATGATAACAAACCAAATTTAAACCAATGTATATATGTTGAGTAGTACCATGTCATATCAACCATATACCAAAATTTTCATTTAAGTTTTTCCATATTTTTTACAATTCTGGGGAAAATATGATCTCAGCCTTCATATCAAGTGAGATATTTATTTTACCTAATCTTGTCTGGCCAAAAACAAATTTGATGTTGCCAATTAAATGGAATTTTAAATCTTTAGTCCTGTAACTGTATTTCTCGAGACAAAATTGTAACAAAACCCCCTTCTAAAGCATCATGCTCATTGAGGAGTAACATTATTTTATTTGTATTTTTCTTTAATAGCAAGGTGTGCTTTTGGTATTTGCTGTTTGCGAACTAGATCTGACTATGTGTTAGTGGGTTTGTTGCTGTTGTTAATTAAATATTCTTCCTACCTGTGAAAAAAGTTTTGGTTTAAAACAAAAAATGCAAGTGAAATAATTAATCAAGCAAATTGTTAAACGACATTACGATCACATTTTCTACGTTTGAAGAAAACAGCCTTATTTCTCTAACTAATTCAAACGTAACGATAGTCACAAAGCAGCAAAAGCAGGCTCATTTCATTCCCTTTTGTTTTTATTTATACTTATACAAAATTAAAACAAGATTATTCTAAAAAAAAACCGGAAAAAGCACTGCAACCAACTGCTGATGGTGTTCCATTACCACTGCATGATCCTGACAATTGCTTAATAATTTCCCTGAATTTCAAAAACAGAAATGTTTCTACGCCATCCAGGGTTCTCAAATATCGTTGTAATATTGCAAATAGGATTAATTATGACCACCTTTCTTTGTCAGTTTTGACAGATAAAGAATTGGCATCATTTATCAGCTAAAAATCGATATAAAAACAATACTTCCCATCACCCCTATTATAACATTCCCCTTTTGTTATTGTCTTTCCACTTCTATTGTATAATCGAAGTAACTACAGTTATAGCAGAATAGAGAGCGGAGCAGAATGAAGAAACCTATGGCAGACATCTCATTTCCGATCCTTATAAATCTGAAGTTCGCAGCTTTATCACTGAATATATGAACTTCCATCCCTTGTCCAGTTTTCTTCTCACTTAATTCCTCCTTCATGAAGTTACAATTTTGTGATACAAGATACACACTCATGCGCAGAGCACACAGACTGCTTTTTCATGCTTTCGAACATGTTTCTAATATTTCACACATTTCAGCAGCAATAAAAATTACCTGATTTTGTTGAATTTTTTCCTCTAGTGAAGCATCATGGAGATCATCTGGTACGGTGAGCTTCCCCTTAGATTCGTTAATCCATCGCTGGTACTTCCTCATCTCATCCTGAAAGATTTAAACATAACCAAACAATTACATATCATAACAAAACAATTTAATAGAGTAATTAAGGATCATTATTAAAGCTATTTAAATATTTATTAATTAATGTCATAAAATTCATTCCAGAATAATACCTGCCAATGCAAACCCATAGCTAATTCCTATCATGAGGCTGTTCTGTACAAGATAACTAACTATATATACCTGTTGACACATGATCAAAAATTCATCAAATGGTTGTTGGCAAAAGTTGAAATACAAATAAATTCATTCGGTTGGATGTGACACATCATCGCAATGTTGACAAAGCTGTTGAAATCTTGACAGAGGTATTTGCTGGCATAGAACATCACAATGCCATCTGCCTTCCAAAATTCAGGTTTTGTGTTTAGTACAATATTTATTAACATGTAGCAATAGCTTTGCAAAAAAATATATTAATTCACATCCGGAATCCATAATATCTGTTTCCTTTTCCATGCAAGCTTCAACGTTAGGGACAAAATACCTTCTTAAATTCTAAATTTCTTTTAGAACTTAAATTCTTAAATAAAAAACTTAAATAAAACTTAAATAAAACTTAAATAAAGAACTTTAATAAAGAACTTAAAAAAGAACTTAAAAAAGAACTTTAATAAAGAACTTAAATAAAAAACTTAAATTCTAAACCTCGTCAGCGAGAAGAGATGTGACCAGGGGAATAGTGACACATAGATTATACACATTGACCATTATTATACAGTATTATACAGCGGTCTGCTGCTGCTTTCTGTTTTACCCAAACTCTCACGCTACACAGTGTAGCCTCATCCTATTAGCTCAACAGCCATTCAACTGGAAGTCTCACAACAATAATCAATACTGTATATGGAAGGAATATCCATGGGAGCAGAAAAAATAGCGATGGATGATGATGAAGATGAAATTAGTTTGGTCGTCTATGAATAAATATAAGCCAAGCCAGAAAAACTGCAACTCAATCAAATGAACCTAGCTTACCATCGTGGAAAAATCAGAATAAATGAAACAAACGTTTTGATAACACTGACTGGAATTGTAAAATGGCAAATCAATAAACCTTGATAAAATCTGATTTATTTTGACTTTCTTTATCAGAACTGTAGATGTAGCACTATTTATGTAAGATGCTCTAGAAAAAAAATGGCATTTTTGACACCAAACAAGGCCGTGAAATTCAGATACACATTTATTCAAATCCTCATTTTTGTTTCAG